>PVKM010002516.1:38331-64444 GCA_004027735.1 Carollia perspicillata | reverse complement strand
GCACAACCAAAATAAGGACAACAAAAATTTAGAAACAAAATAACAACCAGAACTGACAAAAAATTGAACTGTATGGAAGTCGGACAGCCAAGGAGCTGAAATAGACACATTCCTCCAGACTGGTGGGCAGGGTGGAGTCAGGTGGTGGAGCAGAGAGGGGTCACAGCATAAGAAGCAGTGACACAGGGCGTGCAAGGCAACCCTGGGTGTGCGAGACAGAAGCCGTTGGACCCTGGGCATGCAGGCAGCGGCTGGAAGACCCCTGGCATGGGGTGACAACAGGCAGACCCAGGGAGGCAGCAATTGTGAAGAGAGACACTGAGCGCAAGGCAGCTGGCTGGCCAGCACCAGTCCCACATTCTTGCACAGATAACTGGGGAGCAAGACAGACCACACAACCCACGGTCCCAGCGCTGGGTAATAAAGCCTCAAAACACTGATTAAAAACATCTGTGGAGGTTGAGGTGTAGGGAGAGACAACCAACCTCACAGGAGAGTACACTAGAGAGACCCATAGGGTCTTAGAACATACATAAGCCCACCCACCGGGGACTCAGCTCCAGAAGGGCCCAGTTTGCCTGGGGGAAGCAGGGGAAGGGAGACAGAGCGGAGCAAGTGCCATTGTTTCCTCTCAGACCCCGGCCCCACATACAGCGTCACAACCCAGCAACTGGGTTACCCTGTCCTGATGAACACCTAAGGCTCCACCTCTCAGGCGAGTAACAGGTGCAACCAGACACCCCCCCCCCAAAAAAAAAGGCAGAAACAGAAGAACAGACCAAAGCTCCAGAAATAATACAACTAAGCGACCAAGAGATAGCCAACCTATGAGATGCACAGTTCAAAGCACTGGTAATCAGGAAGCTCACAAAACTGGTTGATTTTGGTCACAAATTAGATGAACAAATGAAGGCTATGCTAAGTGAAATGGAGGAAAATGCACAGGGAACCAATAGTGATGGGAAGAAAACTGGGACTCAAATCAATGGAGTGGACCAGAAGGAAGAAAGAAACAACCAAACAGAAAAGAATGAAGAAACAAGAATTCAAAAAAATAAGGAGAGGCTGAGGAATCTCCAGGGAAACTTTAAACGTTCCAACATCTGAATTATAGGGGTACCAGAAAGGGAAGAGGAAGAGCAAGAAGTGGAAAACTTATTTGAATGAATAATAAAGGAGAACTTCCCTAATCTGGCAAAGGAAATAGACTTCCAGGAAGTCCAGGAAGCTCAGAGAGTCCCAAAGAACATGAACCCAAGGAGGAACACGCCAAGGCACATCATAATTACATTACCCAAGATTAAAGATAAAGAGAGAATCCTAGAAGCAGCAAGGGATAAGGAGACAGTTACCTACAAAGGAGTTCCCATCAGACTGTCAGCTGATTTCTCAAAAGACACCTTACAGGCAAGAAGGGGCTGGAAAGAAGTATTCCAAGTCATGAAAGACAAGGACCTACATCCAAGACTGCTCTATCCAGCAAAGCTTTCATTTAGCATGGAAGGGCAGATAAAGTGCTTCCCAGATAAGGTCAAGTTAAAGGAGTCCATCATCATCAAGCCCTTATTATATGAAATGTTAAAGGGACTTATCTAAGAAAAAGAAGATAAAAAAACATGTATGGTAAAATGACAGCAAACTCGCAATTACTAACAACCACACCTAAAACAAAAACAAACTAAGCAAACAACTAAAACAGGAACAGAACCACAGAAACAGAGATCACATGGAGGGAGAGCAACAGGGGAGTGGGAAGAGGAGAGAGGGGGAAAAGGTATAGAGAATAGTAGCATAGATGGTGGGTAGAAAATAGACAGGGGGAGGGCAAGAGTAGTATGGGAAATGTAAAAGCTAAAGAACTTAAGACAGATGGACATGAACTAAATGTGCATGGGAGAGGGTGTGCAGGGTGGAGGGGAATGAAGGGGGGAAATGGAACAACTGTAATAGCATAATCAATAAAATATATTAAAAAATTAAAGATGTAAGCAAATAGAGAGACATCTATGTTCATGAATCAGAAGACTTAATATTGTTAAGAAATGGCAATACTCCCCCAAACTGCTCTACAGATTCATTAAAATTCTTTATCAAAATTCACCTGGCTTTTTAAGAAATGTCAAAAATTATCTTGAAAAAAAACAAAGTTGGCTGACTAGTAATTCCTGATTTCAAAACTTACCACAAAACTAAAGTATCTAGACAGTATGGTACTGGCATAAAGGTAGACAGACAAATGAAATATAATACATCAATGAAACAGAATTTAGAGTCCAACAATAAACCCATACATTTATGGTCAGTTGATCTTCAACAAAAGGGACCAAGATAATTTGATGGGTAAAGAATAGTCTTTCCAGCCAAAGACGCTGGACAATTAGATGTCAACATAAAAAGTATAAATTTGGACCCAAACTCACAGCATGCACAAAAGTTAACTCAAAATGGACCACAGACCTAAACGTAAGAGATAATACTACAAAACTCTTATTAGAAAATACAGAGTGCCTTGGCTACATAAGTTGTTGGTTAGAGCATTGTCCCAATATGCCAAGGTTGCCCAGTTCAATCCCTAGTCAGGGCACAAACAAGTTTCTCTCTCTAAAAATCAGTCAAAAATCAAATTGAAAGAAGGATTAAAGTTTAAAAAAAACAGAAAATACAGGAGTAAATCTTGATTTTGGGTAAAGCAGTGACTTCTTAGATATAACATCAAAAGCACAAGCAATAAAAAAGGAGATTGATAAATTGAACTTTACCAAAGTTAAAACCTATTATGCTTCAAAAGATACTATCAAGGAAATGAAAAGACAACCCGAAGAATAAGAGAACGTACCTGTAAATCATCTACAATAGTCTCCCTTATCCAGTTTCTCTTCCCATAATTTCAGTTACCCATGGGCAACAGGGATCTAAATACATAAATGGAAAATTCCAGAAATAAAAATTCATAAGTTTTAAGTGATATGCCATTCTGAATAGTGTGATGAAACACTCCATCGCATCCTGAGCTGCCTGGGACATAAATCATCCTTTTGTCCACTGTATCTATGCTATACATACAGTATAATGTGTGAGAGAGATACTAGAGTCACATAACATTCATTACTGTATGTTATAATTGTTCTATTTTATTAGCTATCACTATTAATCTCTTGCTGTGCCTAATTTGTACAGTAAATTTTATCATAGGTATGTATGTATAAAAAAAAACACAGTATATATAGGGTTCAGTACTATCTGATGTTTCAGGCATCCACTGGGGAATCATGGAACATATTCCCTGCAGACAAGGGGGAACTACTGTATCTGATAAAGAACTTGTATCCAGAATATATAATACTTACAACTCAATAACAAAAGACAAATCCCATTTTTAAAATGGACAGATGATTTGAATAGACATTTCTCCAAAAAAAAAAAAAATACAAATGGCTAATAAGCACACGAAAAGAACATTTTTAGTCATTAGGAAAATGCAAATCAAAACCACAATAATATACTACTCCACATCCACAGAATGGCTGTAATCAAAAAGATGAACAATAGTTAGGATGGATGAGGATGTGAAGAAATTGGAGCCCTCATGCAACCACTTTGGGAATATGTTTAGCAATTCCTCAAACGTTAAACATCTAGTTACCATATGACCCAGCAATTCTACTCCTAAGTATCTATCCAAGAGAAATGAAAACATACATCCACACAAAAACTTATACATAAATTATCATAGTATTATCTGTAATAGCCCATAAGTTGAACAATGCAAATATCCATCAACTGATGAGCAATTAAACAAAATGGGATATATTCATACAATGGAAATTCTTTGAGAGTAAAAACAAATGAAGTACTAATACAAGTTACTATTTGGATGAGCCTCAAGGTCATTATGCTAAGTGAAATAAGTTACTATATATTGTATACTACTATTTATGTGGAATGTCCAGAAAAAGCAAATCTAAAAAAAGAAAAAGTAGATTAGTGTTTGTCTGAGCAGACTGTTGGGGAAAAAGAGACAGGAAACGGGAGTGACTGATCATGGGTACAAGGTTTCTTACCGAGGTGATATAAATGTTCTAAAATTAGGTTATGTTGATGATTGAACAAACTCTGTAAATATACTAAAAACTGTTAAATTGTACACTTTAAATGGATGAACTATATTATATGTAATTTGTATCTCAAAAAAGAATTATGGTGCCCTAACTGGCATGGCTCAGTTGGTTGAGCATCATTCCACAAAGCTAAAGGTTGCCAGTTCGACTCCTACTCAGTGCACATGCCTGGGTTGCAGGCCCAATCCCTGGTTGAGGCATGTGCAAGGAACTGATCAATGTTTCACTCACACATCAGTGTTTCTCTCCCACTCTTTCTCCCTCCCTTCCTCTCTCTAAAAATAAATAAAATCTTTTTTTAAAAAGCATTATGCTAAGTGGAAGAAGCCAGATTCAAAAAATTACATATTTCATGATTCTATTTTATGACATTGTAGAAAAGGCAAAACTATAAGGACAGAAATCAGATTAGTAGCTGCCAGAAAGGGCAGGAGACTAACCATAAAGGGGCACAAGGGAACTTTAAGGGATGATGAAAACAGTCCACATATGGTGATTACACAACTTGCATATATTTGTCAAAATTCAGAAAACTATATACTTATAAGAGTGAGTTTTACTCTATGTAAATTGTACCCCAATAAATCTTTTAAAGAAGTCAAGTTTATATTGTAGGAGAAAAAGAAAACTACTGAAAATTCGAGCAAAATACCGGAAACCTTTAAAATACATCAGAATTAACTCTTATGTTCCATAACATATATGTAATATGCCTCCTATAGACAGCAATGTTACCTATGATAGGGTGAAAACATAGTTATATAATGGGTTGGCCCAAAAGTTTATTTGCTTTTTTTTCCTGTAAGATGACTCTAGTAGCACTTAGTTGTCTTTAACTTCATTAAAAACAATTTTGTTAGGTTGTATTGTGACAGCCATCATTTCAGTGTGCATTTAAAAAAACGTATTGATGGGGGGAATGTGCATGGTAGAGGGTGTGCAGGGTACAGGGGAAAGAAGGGGGGGAAATGGGACAACTAAAATAGCATAATCAATAAAACATTTAAAAAATAAAAAACATAGCAAAATTGGTAAATTTTTGTGTAGCCATTTTAATATTAAAAATGGAAGAAAACAAGCAACATATTCAGCATATTATGCTCCATTATTTCAAGAAAAGGACTTCCAGTCAAGATGGAGGAGTAGGTAAACATGGCATGCCTCCTTGCACAACAGCAAAAATTCCAACTAAACTACAAAACAACTATCACCCAACATTGTCAAAAAATCGAGCTGTATGAAAGTCCAACAACCAAGAAATTAAAGAAGTCACATTTATCCAGACAGGTAGGAGGGGCAGAGACAAGGAAATACAGAGACACGCAGAAACCAGAGATGCAGAACAGTTGGTCCCATACCCACGTATGGTGGATAAAAAGCAAGCAAGATACTTCAACAGTGAAGGATTCCTAGCCCCACACCAGACCATCAATCCCAGGGTTCCCGTGCCAGGAAGATAAGTACCCATAAGTTCTGGCTATAAAAACCAGTGGGGATTGGGGTGGCAGAAGAAACTGCAGGATTCCCAGGTTTCTCATCTTAAAGGCCCCAAAACAGCCATAGGACTTACACGGATTCATTCCTTCTGGGTTCCAGCACCAGATAGCAGCTGGAAGGGCACCAGTGTCATGTGGGGAGAAATTGAAGGGTCTGGCATCAGGGCAAGTGATGGCAGATAGCTTCCTACCTGAGAAACTCCAGAGGCCAGGCAGCAGCAGTGTCCTATTTCTGAGCCCTCCCCCACACAGAGTCACAGAGTAGAAACATAGATCAGAGACTCCACCAACCTGGTTCACACAGGTTACCTAGCTCTGGTGATTACCTAAGGCTCCGACCCATCTAACTTACCAGTGCACATTTCTACCATGGGCCATGCAACTAAGACAGGGAGTCAGAGCAGCTCTACCTAATACATAGAAACAAACACAGCGAGGCTGCCCAAGTGAGAAGACAAACAACTATGGCCCAAATGAAAGAACAGAACAAAACTTTAGAAAAAGAACTAAACAAAATGGGGATAAGCCATCTATCAGATGCAGAGTTCAAAACACTGGTCACTAGGATTCTCAAGGAGCTCATTGGGTACTTCAGCATAAAAAAGAACCAGGCAGAAATGAAGGTTACACTAAGTGAAATAAACAATTTACAGGGAACAGCAGTGGAGTGGATGAAGCTGAGAATCAAATCAATGATTGGGAATATAAGGAAGAAAGAAACATTTAATCAGAACAGCAAGAAGAAAAAAGAATCCAAAAAACAAGGATAGACTAAGGAGCCTCTGGGACAACTTCGAATGTACCAACCATAGGGGTGCCAGAAGGAGAAGAGAAAGAGCAAGAAATTGAAAACTTCTTTGAAGAAATAATGAAAGAAAACTTCCCTAATTTGGCAAAGGAAATAGACATACAAGTTCATGAGGCACAGAGAGTCCCAAATAAGATGGACCCAAAGAGGACCACACCAAGACACATCATAATTAAAAGGCCAAAGGTTAATGATAAAGAAAGAACCTTAAAAGCAGCAAGAGAAATGCAGATAGTGTCCTACAAAGGAGTTCTCATAAGACTGTCAGCCTAGTTCTAAAAAAAAACTTTGCAGGTTAAAAAGGACTAGCAAAAAGTATTCAAAGTGATGAAAAGCAAGGACCTGCAACCTAAATTACTCTATCTAGCAAAATTATTATTTAGAATCAAATAGGGAAGATAAAGTGCTTCCCAGACAAGCTAAAGGAGTTCATTATCACTAAGTCATTAGTATATGAAATGTTAAAGGGACTTATTTAAGAAAAAGATCAAAACTATGAACATTAAAATGGCAATAAATTCACAACTACCACAATTAAATATAAAAACAAACTAAGCAAACAAGCAGAACAGAAGCAGAATCAGAATCATAAATATGGAGGTTATATGGAGGTTTACCAGTTGGTAGAGGGGAGGGGGAGAATGGGGAAAAGTTGCAGGAATTAAGAAGTACAAATTGGTAGGTATAGAATAGACAGGCAGATATTAAGAACAGTGTAGAAAATGGAGTAGCCAAAGAACTTACATGCATGACCCACGGACATGAACTAAGTGGGGCAGAGGGAGTATTACTGGAGAGAATGGGGGGTCTGGGTGGAGTGGGGAAAGAGGGAAAAATTGGGACAATTGTAATCGCATAATCAATAAAATCTATTTTTTTTTAAAAAAAAAAGAAGGGTAAAAACACAACTTAAACACAAAAAAAAGATATGTGCAGTGTATGGAGAAGGTGCTGTGACTGATCGAAAGTGGTCTGTAAAGTTTCAACTTGGAGATTTCTTGCTGGATGATGCTCCACAGTTTGGTAGATCATTTGAAGTTGATAGCAGGCAATCGAGATGTTGATTGGGAACAACGTTCTACCATGTGGGAGACAGACAACATACTCAAAATATCCAAATCACTCACATTATTGATGAAAATGAAAAATGTGTTTTTTATTTTAAGAGAAAAAACCATACAGCCTTTTTGGCTAACCCAATACATGAGGACCATAGCAAAACCCCTATTATAATTTGAGATCAAAAAAAAATTTTAATAGACCCCCTTCAAAAACACAAACTAGTAAAAGTCAACATAAAATTTTAAACTGTTATCTGGCCAAGCCCACTAAGTTAGAGAAGAAAAGAGCACTTAAAATAGGGTCTTAAGAAACACCTAGATCTGATCAAAGCAGGCAGAGTATATTCCCTACCAAGGGTGTCCAACCTGCAGCCTGCAGGCCACATACAGCCCAGGATGGCCATGAATGTGGCCCAATACAAAATCATAAATTTACTTAAAACATTATGACATTTCTTTATTTTGTTAGTGTACTTAATGTGTGGCCCAAAACAACTCTTCTTCACCCAGTGTGGCCCAGAGATGCCAAAAAGTTGGACAATCCTATGGGACTGTAACATACCTTAAAAAAATTAAACCTGTATTATTAAAATATATTCAAAGTAATCTGCATAAGTAGGGGAAGGGCTAAAGAGAAGACTTTATCACCATTTAGTAATTACTACTCAGGGAGATAGAAAAACTGATTCTGGTAGATACATAATGACTAGAACTCTACTATAGGGCAGAGATAGCTTATAGGCTTTTACACAAACTGGAAGAATATCCCTCAATACCATTTGATTCCCTTTGCCTTCCAAAACAACTTTCTAATTTGGTTTTCCAAAGTCACTGATCCTGAAGGAAGTGCCTATGATGAAAGAAACTAGTATTTACTACCCCACTGTAATAAACTGAGATTCTGGATTATAAAAAAAACAAAAAAACCTGTTATGATTTTAATAAGCATGAGACAATCAATACCCCAGAATCTGATCTGTGTTGAATGAGTAGATAAAACTATACTTTGTGTTATACAAAACTGACAGTCAAATCATAGACTGAAACAGTCACCAAGCCAAGTCTTCCATTGACATCTCTGTCTTTAAAAGGAATATTTGCATTTTTAAGTATATGTTATTGATTACACTATTACAGTTGTCCACTTTTTTTCTCCCTTTTATTCCCCTCCTCCCAGTACCACCCTCCCACCAATATTCACCTCTCTAGTTCATGCCCTTGGGTCATACATACAAGTTCTTTGGCTTCTCCATTTCCCATATTATTCTTAACCTCCCCCTGTCTATTTTGTACCTACCATCTATGCTTCTTAATTCCTTCTCCCCCATTCTCAATCTTCCCCCTCACTGCTGATAAACCACCATGTGAACTCCGTTTCTGTGATTCTGTTCCTGTCCTAGTCGTTTGTTTAGTTTGTTTTTATTTTTGTTTTAGGTTCAGTTGTTGATAGTTGTGAGCTCCTAGTCATTTTAATGTCCACAGTTTTGATCTTCCATCTTTTTATTAGATAAGCCCCTTTAACATTTCATAAAATAAGGGCTTGGTGATGAGGAATTCCTTTAATTTGACCTTATCTGGGAAGCACTTTATTTGCCCTTTCATTCTAAATGATAGTTTTGCTGGATAGAGCAATCTTGGATGTACATCCTTGCCTTTCATGACTTGGAATACTTCCTTTCAGCCCTTTCTTGCCTGTAAGGTTTCTTTTGAGAAATTAGCTGATAGTCTTATGGGAACTCCTTTGTAGGGAACTGTCTTCTTTTCTCTTGCTGCTCTTAAGATTCTCTCTTTATCTTTAATCTTGTGTAATGTAATTATGTGCCTTGGTGTGTGCTTCCTTGGGTCCAACTACTTTAGGACTCTCTGCACTTCCTAGACTTCCTGTAAGTCTATTCCATTTGCCAAATTAGGGAAGTTCTCCTTCATTATTTTTTTCAAACAAGTTTTCAATTTCTTCTTCTTCTTCTCCTTCGACACCCCTATGATTCAGACGATGGAACGTTTAAAGTTTCCCTGGAGATTCCTCAGCCTCTCCTCATTTTTTTGAATTCTTGTTTCTTCATTCTGTTCTGCTTGAATGTTTATTTCTTCCTTCTGCTCCAAACTGTTGATTTGAGTCCTGGTTTCCTTTTCACCACTATTAGTTCTGTGTATATTTTTCTTTATTTCAGTTTTCATAGCCTTCACTTTTTCTTCTATTTTGCAACTATACTCAACAATTCCTGTGAGCATCCTGATTACCAGTGTTTTGAACTCTGCATCAGATAGGTTGTCTATCTCCTGGTCACTTAGGTTTCTTTCTGGAGTTTTCATCTGTTCTTTCATTTGGGCCATATTTCTTTGTCTCAGTGCACCTGTTACATAGTAAGGAGCAGAGCCTTAGGTATTCTCGGGGCACCTGTTACATAGTAAGGGGCAGAGCCTTAGTTGCTGAGTTGTGGCACTCTATGTGGGGGTGGGGTCAGAGAGGGAACAATGCCACTTGCTCAGCTCTCATCCTGCTTTCAGTCATTTCTGCCACTACCCACAAGCAAACTGGGCCCTTCTGATACTGGTTCCTGGATGGGAGGGTTTGTGTATGTTCTAGGACCCTGTGCATCTTACTAGTGAACTCTCCTGTGAGGCTGGGAGTTTCTCCCTCTGCTGCTACCCCCACAGGTCTTTAGAGCCAGAGATTTAGAGGCTTTATTTCCCCACACTGGAGCCCTGGGTTGTGCGGTCTGTCTCACTCCCAGTTTTTTCTCCTGGTTTATCCACACACTGCAACCTCCAGTCACCACCTTGCCCACATGGTCCTTCAGCCACTGCCTTGCCACACATCCTCTCTGCCCCTCCTACCAGTCTGAATGAATGTTTCTTCTTTAACTCCTTGGTTGTCAGACTTCCATATAGCTTGATTTTCTGGCAGGTCTGGCTATTTTTTGTTTCTCAATTTGTTGTCCTTCTTTTGGTTGTGCGAGGAGGCAAAGTATATCTACCTATGCCTCCATCTTGGCCAGAAGTCCAATATTTGCATTTTTTAAGAATATTCTTTACAATGGGAACACAAAAACACTACTGATATGCAGACAAATTTCTTGTGAATCATAATATGTGCTAAAAGAGAATAGAGGGGGATCTTCCATTTGAGCCTCCTCGTTTTACAGATGAGTGGTTAAGTTGTATCTGAGAAGTTGTTACCTGCTGAAGGCCTCAGAGTTAATCAGTCAGGCTTTTAACACAGAACTCCCCACTCCCCCAAGTCAGTGTTTTTTCCATTGCACTATAATGCCTGCCTCATCACAGAGCAGTAAGAAGGTCATGCGGAATCCTGGGTCCCCCGATGACTAGCAGTGCAACATGAGGCAAGTTATTTAACATCTTTAAGCTTTATTGTATTCATCTGCATTTAGGGATAATAATATTTTCTATTAAGTAGGTAGGATTAAATAAAAGAGTACACATAAAGTGTTTATCACAAAGCCCAAAACACAGTAAATGCTCAATAAATTTTTAATGGATCAATTTACACATACTACAATTAAAATATGTAATATAGATATTACACAATAATGGCACCATGTTATAATATGCATAATACATCAGTACATTTTCATTATCATTATAACTATAATGATAGTTATAACTATAACTATTCGTTATCATTTTCAGTTCATTTTCATTATAACTATATCAGAGAAACATTATGGGAGAAGAATGGGGAATGATAAAAAAATAAGAAGGCAAAAACAGACTACCAAGATATCTCTAAACCTTTATCTTTTTATTAGACTATAATTGACTTTATTTTATTTTCAAGCATCTTACATTAAAACTTATAAATAATCTTATGTAGTTTTGAAAGCAACTGGATCCTAATCAAGTGAGAAAACTTTCTGTAGTAATTCTGAACCATATTCTAACTTAATGTAATAAACATATTTGCTCAGAAAAACTAATTTAATCACCTTTTAAAAACTGTTTATTACATTATAATTATAGACTCACAAGAAATTGTAAAGTTAGTATAAAGATGTCTCATGTATCCTTCACCCAGCTTCCCCCAATGTTAACATCTCAATATAACTACAGCACATTTCAAAACCAAGAAATTGATGTGCAAATTGAGACAAAATTCACATCATAAGATTACCACTTTAAAGTGTACAATTTAGTAGTTTTTAGTATAGTCCTAGAGTTACACAACCATCACCACTAATCATCTCTTAAAATCACTATAACATAACTCTAAAGACAAAGAAAAGCTGATGTGTTCAGTTTAAAAAATCTAATTAGCTCAAGTCAGAGGTAATTTTACATTTGCTTTATTAATAATCCTCTTTATCACAAGTAGCACTTTCATTCATGCATATCTACAAATCAACCTTTATTGAGCCCCCAGGTAAGACCTTAGGTAGTACTGGTACAAAAATTTAATCTCTACCTTTCAAATAGTTCACTGTCTAGAGGGAGGCAGACCGGTAAGTAAATATTTATACTTCACTGTGGTAAGTGCTATAATAAGGTCCCCCAAGGCACTGCCCAGCAACACTGGGGAGGGAGTCCATGTTGGAATAAGGAAGTGATCTGATGAGAGGCTGGTGATTCCTGCAGCAGGAGAAAATGTATATAAAGGATGAAAGGAAACAAAGCTAAAAGGCTGTTATTAAGCCAGCAACAGGAAAAATTTGAAGGATTTTAAAAAGAAACGATCAGAGTTGCATTTTGGAAGTATGGGAAAGGCAGGGATGGGCCCACTGCTCCACAAGAGGGTAAAACCTAGACCATTTGAACCCTGTACCCAGCAAGCACGAATGAAAGTCAGAGGAGGCAATATAGGAGGCTCTGATGCTTGCCACCATTGAGGCTACAGCAGGAAGAGGAAAACTGAATTCACTGAGAGCCTTATCATACCTCAAAAACACTTCAGCACTTATAGCTTCTTCAAGTTCCCATCTTATCCCACCTGATGGAAGTCTGACAAAGTGAGGGGTGGATTCAGATTTGTTATGCTCCAATAAAACCCTGCTGGTCATTAAAATATCAGCATATATCTCTATCATTCAGAAAATAGCCCTAAGAGGCTTTTCCTCTCTTCTGTGGGACCACTCTCAAACCCATTTCCATGATTCATCACTAAATAGTATCTGACTCAGCAGAGGGACCTAGACCCAGCTCCAGTGTACTCTAGCAGAGACTTGGTCAGTGAGGTATTCATTATGATTCACTGATGGATGAATATTTTAAATGTCATTCCCACAATGGGGGGCAAGTCCAGAGAGCTTCCTTAAACCATTAAGCCTCTACGACCAAACACAGTGGCAGCAACAGAAAAACAGATCTCCAACATCCTTTCATCATCCCCTATCTGCTTCTCCAGATTGTCCATCCAGATTCTGACCAGGTATTTCTGTTTTGACCTCATTTTACTGCATCCTGACTATTTCTCTCATTTATATCTTTCATTTCCCCCTTTAGTCAATTATTTTCAGTCTCCCTCCAATTTCACTAACAGTTGTCTGCAGCAAACACTTTCCTGGCCATTAATGGTCACCATGTCCACTCAGTTCCTAAGTGCCAGGCCTGAAGTCACAGTAGACATACAGTCTCATTGGGTCTATTCATCCATTAAGAAATAATTGCAAAAAGAGTTAACAAAAAATTCTGAACATATAGTACTCAATCCAGACCCAAGATGTCACTTTATACAGATGTTTGTTTGTGCTATTACTTTAAGCTCCAATTAAAATACACAACATTTTTGTGTTAAAATTGAAGGACATGTATCACAGTGTTTTAGTGTATATTTACATAAGTAATGATTGAACCTTTTTTAACACTTCCTACCACCACCAACATAAAAAGAATGGTCATCACACAAAGAATTTGACCATAAGCAAAGGTATAGCTTAGCAGTGATGGTGATTAGAAATGGTGATAAGAGAACTTTTTTAAAAAAAAGAACAAAAGAAAAATAAGAAATGGTGATCAAAAATGTATTAAATGTGTGGCCCAAGGTATAAATTAGCATAAAATAAAGGAGATAATAATAAGAAATGAACAGAAGACCTATTATGTCAGAAAAGATGGTAGGGACTTCCCATCAAGATGGAGGCATAAGTAGACATGCTTCGCCTCCTCATGCAAACACAAGAATTACAACTACACTCAAAACAAGAAACACCCCAAACTGCCAAAAAACCAAACTGTGTGGAAGTCCAACAACCAAGGATTAAAAGAATCCACATTCACCCAGACAGGTAGGAGGGGTGGAGATAGGAAGCTCAGCAGGAGATGACCCAGTGCAGAGAGGAGGTGTCAGCAGAATGGGCAATCCCCCATTCACATGAGGTAGAAAAAAATTGGGAGGGATACCTTGGTAGTCAGATATCCCAGCCCCAGGACAGACCATGCAGCCTGGGGTTCCAATGCCAGGAAGATAAAGCCTCACAACTTCTGGCTGTAAAAACCAGTGGAAATTGGAATGGCAGAAGAAACAGCTGTTTTCTCAGGAGGGTCTGTTTAAAGGGACTGCATGGTCCTAGAACTCACACAAACCCACCCACTGTGGGAATCATCACCAGGACAGCAGCTAGAAGGGCTCCAGTCACATATGGGAAGTGGATGAAGTGACCAGAAACAGGGGGAGTGCCAGGTAAGCAACTAGAGGCCAGGCATTGTCCCCTCTCCAACCCCTTTCTCCCCACACAGCACCACAAAGTGATGAATCAGGTTGCCTCTCACCATGGCGAATATCTAAGGCCCAGCCCTTTACAACTTAACAGGTGTGCTAACAGGGAGTCAAAGCAAGTCTACAAAATACACAGAAACAAACACAGGAAGGTTGCCAACTTGGGGAGACAAAGAAATAAGGCCCAAGTGGAAGAACTGAACAAAACCCCCCAAAAAGAACTAAGTGAAATGAAGATAACCAATTTATCAGATACAGACTTCAAAACACTGGTGATCAGGATGCTCAGAGAAATCATTGAGTACAGCAAACACTTAAGGGAAGAAATTAAGGCTACACAAAGTGAAATAAAGAAAAATCCACACAGAACTAACAGTGAAGGGAAGGAAGCTGGGGTTCAAATAACAATTTGGAATATAAGAAATAAATAAATGATCAGAAAAGAGTGAAGAAATGAGAATTCAAAAAAACAAGGAGAATATAAGAAGACTCTGGGACATCTCCAAAAGTGTCAACATCTAAATCATAGGGATGCCACTGAAATTGAAAACTTACTTGAAAAAGTAATGAAGGAAAACTTCCCTTATTTGGCAAAGGAAATAGACATACAAGTCTGGAAAGCACAAAGAGTCTCAAATAAAATGGGCCTACACTAAGACACATCATAATTAAAATACCAAAGGTTAAAGATAAAGAGAGAACCTTAAAAGAAACAAGAGAAATGCAGATAGGGTCCTACAAAGGATTTCCCATAAGACTGCCAGCTGATTCCTCAAAAGAAAGTATTTTCTTTTCTGGGAAGAAGTATTCAAAATGACAAAAAGCAAGGACCTATAACCAAGATTAATCTATTCAACAAAGCTATCAATCATTTAGAATGGAAGGGCAGATAAAGTGTTTCCCAGACAAGGTAAAACTAAAGGAGTTCATCATCACCAAGCCATTATTACATGAAATGCTGAAGGGATTTATTTAAGAAAAAGAAGAAGATCAAAATTATGAACATTAAAATAACAACAAACTCACAACCATCAACAACTGAATCTAAAAAAACAAAGGCCCTGGCTGGTGTGGCTCTGTGGATTGAGCCTGCAAACCAACGGGTCACTGGTTCAATTCCCAGTCAGGGCATATGCCTGGGTTGCAAGCCAGATCCCCACTAGGGGATGCATGAGTGGCAACCACACAGTGATGTTTCTTTCCCTCTCTTCTCCCTCCCTTCCCCTCTCTAAAAATAAAAAAAATAAAATCTTAAAAAAAACAAAACTAAGCAAACAACCAGAACAGGAAGAGAATAATAAATCTGGATACCATTTACAGGATTACCAGCTGGGAGGGGGAAGATGAAGAATGGGGGGAAATGTGCAGGAAATAAGAAGCACAATTGGCAGGTACAAAATAGACAGGGGGATGCTAAGAAAAGTATTGGAAATGGGAGAAGCCAAAATTTCTGTGCACAACCCAAGGACATGAACTGAGAGGGGAGGGTTGCTGAGGGAAGAAGGGTACTGGGCAGAAGGAGGAACAGGAGGAAATATTGGGACACCTGTAATAGCATAATCAATAAAATATACTTTTTAAAAAAAGAAAAGATGGTAGGAGATAAAATTATGGAATCTAGGAAGTAAAGAGAAAGTAGTTTATCTACTTCTATCATTTTCTTTCTACCAAAAACTAAAGGTACACTATATAAGATATGTTTTATGAGATTAATAGTAGGAATAGTCCATAATATTTTATAATGACACACTAAAAAATCTAATTTGCAGGACAATATAATATCTCTTAAAAATAATCAGACTGTAAAGTGTGCCCAATATTAAAATTGGAATATGAGTAATATGTTCTCCTTTACCATAAAAATTATTAGAAAACAATCCTTAGATATGCTTGCTATACTGTGGCTATTCATTTAAACAAGCTTATCTAAAGTATCCAAGGTATATTTAAAAATAAGCAAAGAAAATATCAATTTTTTCATATCACCTATGCTGCTTATGAAATCTGATACTGCATTGGTTGGTTCAGTATCTTATGTCCTGCAGCTACACCAAGTAAATTCCTATTAATTTTTTAAAAACCTATTTCACATGTATTGAAATATAAGGCTTATCATAGATTAAAGAAGTTGCTAGAACTACCTCATGTTTTGATCAGACTTTTATCTCTCAACAACCAACTTCTGAGTGGCTTCCCAAATAGCTGATGGGATGTTCTGTTGTACAGATGAGTGTGTACTGTAAAACTTCAGGCTCAATATGCCTCAAAACATCCCAGACATTATTGCCAGTCCACGGAGTCTTCTGGCCTATAAAACCTCCACTTCCATAACAACTCAGGAGGATCATTTGGATTTTTCTAGAGGTAAAAATCTGAAGAGGGCAGGCTTATGCCTTCTCCAGCCTAAATTACCCCTACAAGTACTTGAGATCCTTAGGTGAAGTGATTAATTCTGCTTCCTTGTATTGTGATCAATGTTCTAATCTACTTGGCTCACGTCATGCAGGTTCTTAGCAGCATCTCCTGCCTAGAGTTTTTGGAATCCATTGGGACTCCTAAAGCCAACTCTTCCACTTAGGTGTCCTCAAAATAAAGCTGGGACCCAGACTAGAGGCTCTTGAGTTAAATCAGGTTATAGAGAAAGAAAGCTTTGCACCTGCCTGGAGGCGAAGGATAATTTACCTGTCTGTGGAGTGCCTGGATGAAATACCAGACTATGAGGGTTCATAAGGACTGGCTTTTTCCTACTACGGGTTCAATGAAAGTGGCCAGACATTTGAGTGTGCCTGGAGCATGCTGTTTTGATGTACCACTATTTCTTTTAGGTCTTGGACCTGTGGGCCTTTGCTAATTTATCTGGCTCCCACAATACTATTTCACAGCAAGCCTCCTTAATCTCTCCAACAAAGTGGAGTGCCTATATTGTCAGTCATTCCCCTATTCATCAGTCTTTTGACTATCCCTTCTTTTTCTCCTTTTCTAAGCAAAATAACCTATTAGCATTGGCATTCTGCCGAACACCAATTGCCCAAATGCCAAGCAATGCTCTCTTGGAGGCTCCCATTCCCAAAGCTCTAGCCTGGCATTGTTTTGAGAGCTAAAAGTGCACCCTCTGTAGGGCTGGGAATTTCAGAGCTGGCAGGCCTCAGTTCGGCTGGGGAATCCAAGGCAGCACTCCTTCGTCCTCCAGCAAAGCTATTTTTGGTGGCCACTTAGGTTTAGGAACAGAGATGCTAAGTGTGCCTTTCAGGGCTCTGTGGGTCACATTTCCTAACTGTCAATGCACAGTTTTGGTGGCACTGTATTGGTCAAAGGATTATCAACATCAGCTAAATGTTGGAATTGGATATCCTCTTTTTTGGTTAGATAACTAAACTGATGCCAGAGATGAGGTCTCTCAGAAATGAAATTCACATGTAATTGCTGCAGTCACAGAATGAAGATTGATATCTGATCTAACTTTTCGTTATATGGTGCCATTGCTTTATGAAGAATCTTAATTTGTGTTATATAGCTTTGGAATTAGATTTAATTCAACATCAGCTTTAGGCATTTATTTTAGTTTAGACTGACTCCTCTGAACATGTCAAGAATGATTAAAATTTCCTGACAGTAATTTTTTGTTGACAAGTAGATTTCTGTTATTTGACTCAACTTCACCAGAGTAAGTCAAATAAACATAGTAAAGGAAAGACTAGGTATATTTGGCTTTACATTTTTAGCTCTTCTACCTAGAAGTAGCCTGCTGTTACCTCAGCCTGGAATGCCCTTTACCCATCCCCCCATAGCCCATTTTCTGCTTTTGGAACTCCTTCATGACCTAGTTCAAATTCTACCTCCTTTGGGAAATGTTTATTAATTTTGAGTCCCCCACATTTGCACAGCCACAGCATATCACCTTGTCTTAGCCCTGAATTGCAGGATGTTTTACCATTTGCTATTAACATGTTTGCAATCCCTTGGCTCTCTTAGGGGCTTTTACTCCTTCCTAATCCCCCAGTGCTTTGAGTCATGAAGATTTTTTTGAAAATCAATATACAAATGTAAAACAACATATGGTTTTTAGGACAGGAAACACAAAATTAAAACTAACCAATAAATACAAGAGCATCAAACAGGAATTATGACCCACTGTAGAGTCTTTAGAATCCTGCCCACTTGAAGAGAGGTATGTAGATCTGCAAACAACCTAACTTTTACCTTACAAGGGTAGAGACTCAGTTAAGGCCATTGCAAAG
This sequence comes from Carollia perspicillata, assembly GCA_004027735.1. Classification (NCBI taxonomy): domain Eukaryota; kingdom Metazoa; phylum Chordata; class Mammalia; order Chiroptera; family Phyllostomidae; genus Carollia; species Carollia perspicillata. The sequence goes on along the minus strand of PVKM010002516.1, from coordinate 46,053 downwards.
AAAATCAAAGGTTAGAAATGGGAGATTGACTCTTGACTACTTCTCCCTCACTTTTTATATCTAGTCAACTCATCAACTTTATCTAATAAATATCTATATAACCCAGTAGTAGTGATTCTCAAACCTCAGCAAGCATAAGACTCACCCGAAAGACTTGTTAAAACATTGCAGCGCTCTATCTCCCAAGTTTCTGACTCACTAGGTCTGCAGTGGGATAAGAATTTGCATTTCTCACAAGTACCCAAGTGAAACTGATGCTGCTCATCCACAAACCATACTTTGAGAAGCCAGTGCTTTAATCCATCCCTTTTTCTGTTCCCCTTGCTTTTTACAAGGTTCACAATTTCTGCAAGAGTTGTGGCACAATAAGATGGTTCTAATAAGGCGTAACAGCTATGTTTGGTCCTGATATTGAATGGTTTCCCTTGCTGGGCAGTGGCTGCCTGAGGCTTTGAAATTATTGTTAATATATAGGAATGAATCCTAAGGCATTTCTGGAGTGGTATAGGATCTCTAAATATGGACCAGCAGATGAAGCCATGGTTAGACAGGGAGTAAGAAGGACAGGAGGGGGAATGAAAGCTATGATCACTGTCAAAGAGGTGTTTCTGTAGACAAGTGAATGAAGCTATTGTACACAAACTCAGTAGTTGCCAAGCATGTGGCCTAATTGTTTTTGCCTGTATGAGCATGGCACAGAAGGATCTCCTTAGAGGGCCTGATTCACACAAGTTGTGTTTAGTTTGGTGTTACCAAGCAAAAGCCTGGAGAGTTTGAACCTAAGAGTCTACAAGTTCCTGCCTTCCAAATCTAGGATGTGATACAATTAAGTTGAAAAGACCACAATGGTAAAACACCATTCTTAGAAACAGTACATCAATTACAATTGGTGAAAGACCAATGCAAAGGCTCTATTTTGTTCAAAATATTGACAACAATAGTGAGGATCACAGGTGGCCTTGGGAGGCAAGAGGTCCATAAGTTAAATCTAGAAATTGTCCTCTCACAGAAACTGTTCTCCCTAATCTATCTTTGGCTCTACCTATATTTACAAGGTTTGTAAAAGTTCAAAAACTTATACTGGTCACCAGGGTCTAGGATCTTAAAGGAATGGAAGACCCAGCTACGAGGGACATATGACAAGGTTTTTGCTTGCTTAGGGAAGACACTGTTCCCTCTGCAACACAGGACTGGAGATGCTTTAGTACTCTCCATATTTCCCAGCTGCACGAGAAAACCATTAAGGTGGTTGGCTGAGCCCCAAAGGTCAAAGACCAGAGAACAGAGGGGCAAGAACTGCCACCTGACCTCCAGGAAAGCAGCTCCCTCCTCCTAAGCACCACATAGTTGAGACACTGAAGCTGAAAGGCTACTGCCAATCTTCCATGATATTCACATCCATTCTACAAGCTCTGGTGAGACACAGCTGAAGAAGAGTGACCCTCAAGAGGGTGCTGCATGAAACAGGGTCTGCAGAGTCAGACAGAGTGTTACAGATGAGGCTATCAGAGAGAGAGGATCAAGTCAGCTTAAAATCGATGTAATTAGAAACAGGTTAAGAAACATGGCTCACTTCCTGTTGGGCAAAAGGTTAGAAAATGAGTCTGTGAAGAGAGCGTTTTATGTGATACTGACTTAGGGGAAAGGAGTAAAGGAGGTTTCTATGGCCTATACTCAGTATCTTAATTCTGCCAGACCTCTACCACTCCATAAAGCACTGCACTAAACAGTATTCATTTGACCTAAGCCTTCTAAACCTGCAATGATGGGAGGAGAACAAGGACCCAAAAAACTTGGAAATCCTACAAGATAAATTTAAAAAATCATAGGTGCTCTACTAATTCAACAAAAGATCATTGCAGAAAATTATCAGAGACCTCAAAGGCTCCATGAAGAACCACACTTACATATCGTACTTCTCACCAGGGAGAAGGGTGCTGAGCAAAATGGTTTGGAAATGGATGGGCTGAAACTATAAGGAGGGTTATACAGCTGTTATGAAATGTTTATTGTTTTCAGGTGTAAGATAGTTTAGTGTTGAAGTTAACACTGCAATCATGTAGCACAAACTAATCAGAACAAATATTTATTGAACTATAACTACGTAAAGCCCTGAACTAGGCAGTAAATTCTTAGGTCTTAAGAATTAATTCTCTTAGTCTCTCCTTTATAAATTCTAAAATATAATCTTCCTGAAAATAAAGTTCTTAAGATAATCCAAAATATTTTAACATAGTAATTATTACATCACTGGTAAATCACTTCTAAAATTAATGCCTTGTTTCCTCTTACTTTGAGTTACACATTTTATTCCTATACATAAACCACTACAAACATGTAACAAAAATGACTACTTTTTGTCTTTAGGTTGTATGATGTTATTTTGGCAAACATCTCTTTTTTTTTAAGTGTCATATTAATGATAGCACAGACATGATAAACGAGTCTCTGGACAATGTAACAAACAGAAGACTCAAAAACCACATGCTCTTTTATTTTACACTATGTTGAATTGCCTCATCTAGCATATTCATTCCAAGCATTTAATAGAATGCAAATTCATACAAATAGTGTTGGGTAAAATCTGCTCTGTTGAATGCTTCTAGGTTTCTCTTGGATGCCACTGCCACTTTCTTAAACAGTACTTTTACAAATAGAAAAAGAATAAGAGCAAAAATACACGTCTAGAATTTACCTTCTGTACAAAAAAGGGCTGATTTGCCTTCATTTTATATAATAAATGTTTTAACATACATATAAAGAAATAGAACACAAGTGCTATTAGGATTCTAGAAGGCTAATTTTGGAACTATCTTAGTATCAAGAATTAGTCTGACTTGTTATTATAACAGAGACCCTCAGACAGCACAATTACTTTTTAAAGCAAACATTTTTTAAAAAATTCATGAAAATACAACGGCTTTATGTTCTCTTCCGTGAATAAAATTATCCTAATTCTCTAACAACATCCCTTTTGCATTAATGAAACCAGGGACTCCACTTAGCAAATATGAAGCAGAAATTCTTAGAAAAGACAAATCACAGTCTAGGCAATAAGTGCCCCTCTAAAGCCAAAAGCTTGGTAGGATAGAAAGAAAGCAAACCTGAACTCTTAAAATTTAAAGAATAATTCTAATAAAGATTCCAACCACCCCAGCCTTGGATTTTACAATTTCATTGACATTTATCTTTTAAGGGAACTTGTAGCTTACATAAAACAATTCTCGATCCTATTTTCGATTTGCATAGAATTAGGCACAATTTAAGTGTATTACTCTTTTTAAATGTTCCTTATTATTTGTAATATTTCCAAACAATTTTCTCTTTACTATGAAATAAGTATTAATATTCCCATTTTATAAGAGAGGAAATTAAGATACAGACAAGTAAAGTGACTTAAGGAGTCAAAATGGATAAAGAACAAAGACGGAACTTAAAGACAAAAGGATCAGGAATTAAATATAATACAACCACCTGCTAGCTTTGAGCAAATGCCTTCATCTGGGACTGTCTTTAATTTGTATAATGAGGATAATATCACCTACCTCTCAAATGGTTGATATAAGGTATAAAGCAAAGCACCTAGCAGACAGTCTTATACAGAGTTAGCCATTCAAGAAACATCAACTCTGCCACCAACCCACAATCCCATTTTCTTCAGCTGGTACAAGGGGTACAATGTTGTTGTGAGGTACATGAGATAATATAACACAGGTAGAGTGCCCAACAAGTACAGGACTTAATACATTTGTTCTCTCCCTTAATAGTCCCTCCCTTATTCTTACCTAGATCCCACAGTTAATAAGTGGCTGAGCCACAATCAAATCCAAACCTTGGTTCCACTGTAGAATTTCCTCTGCACAAACACACACATTTTATTAATGGTAGTACCTTATTTAACTTCAAAAACTAATTTAACCTAGCTGTTTAATCAGTAGTTATTTCAATATGTTCCCAGTAAAATCAAATTCATTTCTAGGGTAGCTCTACTTTTCAATAATCACAAAAGTGATTAATATTTCTGACTTAAAGTATGTACTTTTAACATATTTCTACTGGCATTTATAAAACATATATGCTTAATATTTTATAAACTGTTTAACCCAAAATATAGTTAAAAATCTATTCCTTAGGATTTCACATGCCTAAGCATTTATATAACTTAATTCATTATACTGAATTCAAAGATACTAGGTAGCTTTTTCATTTTTCCTATTTTTCTCCCAAATAAAATAACAAAGTAAGGGAGTAAATGTGGTAAATAAATATAGATGTACATAAAATGAAACAGATGTGTGAAAAATATGGACCAGATCTGCATTTATGAGACAATGACCTTCAAAATTGGCAGGGAGCTATTAACAATGTTCTTCTGAGGGGAGCAATTATATACGTACTACAACCCTCCTATGTATACGTACTTTCATTCCTCATGGTCTACAAACACATTTGCATATCACAAAGAATAAAAGAACAGTCTGGTAACTTTGGCAACCTTCACTGAGAGAATATAAGGCATTTTTATCAACTTAATAATCACATCCTAAATGCCAGATCAGTGTGACTGCTGCAGTATGAAAGCCTAGACAAATACTTCTGACGGAATTTCCTACAAATGTGGCCATTACAACTCTAACCCTGTGATACACTTCTGATTCTGTACTACACTAAGTGGTCTCTATGTCAAGAAGCACTGAAATCTTTCTAAAATACACACTTTATTTAAACAAAAATATGGCATGTAATACCTTAAGAAAAAAGAGTTCAAATTGTCACCAGATTTAAATATATAGTACTGCAATTCCTAAAATGTTGAGAATATTGCTTTAACATAATAAGTAGCTCACAGTTTCTTTCAATACTGATTTAAAAGACCCTATGCCCAGTATTTTACAGATAAGCATGCAAACAGACACACACACAGAAACGCACAAGAGGAAAAGTTGTTAAGAAAAGCTCAACGTCTAAATGCTCAGACGAGCTATATAAACAAAATGTTAATTTCACATAAGATACTGTCTTTTCTTACACTTCCTTGCATAGGTAAAAAAAAGCAAAAGCAATTCACAATAATGGTGTCCCAAAATAACAACATTACATATACTTTAGTATTCCTGTGTTTTTTAGATTTCATGCAAGAATTACAATGCACAATCACTAACGTATCTAGATAGTGGAGACTCACTATTGTATAGTCATATTACACTAAGCTTAATTTTTTAATTTTATTTCTAATTTTTCTAAATTTTTATAACATTAACTTATAATAATGTAAAGTAAGACCATCAGGAAAATAAACACAACCATATAGTAAGCATAAACCCAGGAAGTCCTGCTTAACTTAAAAAGAGTATTTTCTCAATGGTTAATAAAAACTACCCACAACTGCAATACCAGTCAACCAACTTTAAAGTTTCCACTAAATGGGAAATAAAACAATTGCCTTATTGTAATACCTTAAAACCATAAATTTATCACTAGCGGAGTGGAGACGTGAATTGTGTTTTATTTTTACTTTACCCCTTGGCAAAAGTTAATGATCTGTCCTAGAAATTTTATTTCACCACATGTATACCCCAAAAGTATTTTTAGGACTCATGAAGTCTAAATCTTGTACTGCCCTTGATATTCTATTGTGTAAATGTTTTAAGTTTCAAAACAAAAAGATAAGTACTTTAAAAGCTCTATACAATGTATTCAAATGGTGAAAATGTCAACTCCATGTTTTCTCCTCCCCCACTAAAAAGCAAAAAACTGTACCTGACACATAAAGATACAATAGAAACAAAAAATAACATGCCACTTATTCAGTAAGGAAAGAAATACATAACATCTCTATCATATTCAACTACAACAATCCTTTCACTTGATGGCTAGCATCTTTACGACTGTTTAATCTGTACTTAAGTGGCCTTAAAAAGAGATTTAGTTCTCTTTCTCTGCCCTCACGGATCTTTGGCAGCAGTCATCACTTATGCCCAGAGCTGGTTTTAGTGGGGGGCGGGGGAAGGGTAGTGGAGAGAAGGCTGAACTGAGCACGCAGTCAGCAGAGGCAGCTGCTCTCATACACTACCCAGCGTCTTTCCCCCACACCGCTATTTTCCGCTATTGAGCACTGTCAGCAGTAAACAAACAAACAAACAAGCAAGCAAGAAAGCTAAAATAAATAAGGGGAGGCAGGGAGACAAAGAGGGTAGGACCCAGGGCGGACAGTTTTTGTCTGCCACATCTGAGGCGAGAAGCCCTCTCTGATTTCTTGCTGCAAATAGGGATCAGGTGAGACCCCTCTGGGTTCAACTCAATTTGCTTCTCCAGAAAGAACAGTTTCCGGCAGTGACAGCAGGATCCACCCGGCTGCTGAACTAAACACCGGAGCATTGTCAATGTTTTTTGTTTTTTATCATTGACTTTATCAAGGAGGAGAGAGGGCTGTGACTGAGTTCCTAGGAAAGACTACTACTCGTTACGTGCCACACAGCAGTAGTGAAGGAACATATGCCAGGGGTTGTAAAAATCCCTTCAAAAATACCAGGTTGTGTAGAAATGCTGTGCAGCATTATCGTATTGTTGGCGTTCTTTGTAAGTCACTGATTCTTCCTCGCCACCACCAATCCTCAAATAGCTGGGACTTGTTGCCAAATCTTCACCTCACGACCCCCAGAACTGCATAACAGAATAAGATTTGGGGAGCGAACAGCGGGAGGGGGACCTAGACCTTTAACACCCAGAGGGCTGGATGGGTTCCCTTCCATAGGCCACTCTGCATGGGCTGCGCGTTCAGTTCTACCTTCGGAAAGCTCTGACTCAGAAATGCTGGGCGGGAGGGTGAATTATGACACAGACCATTATCCTTCCAACCAAGGAGAGATAAGAAAAGCCTGCTAGCTGTCCTTAACGGGCCGGAGAGCCAAAGCCTGCGTCCCCCGACGGGGCGGCTGGGGAACGAGACTCCAGCCCTGCCCGCCTCCCTCCGGACGCCAGCGGACGATCCTCCCAACCTGGGCTGGCTCGGGAAGCCAGGATGGAGCACCCTTACCCCGGGAGAGAGCGGGGAATGAGTTGGGGGTCCGGGACGCGGGGACTTGCCCCATGGAGGCGCCAGGCGCCCAGTGCCCGGGCCCGGACAGGGGCTCCAGCAGAGGAGCCCTACATCCTGGCCGTCCTCCGCAATCAGGGGCGGACAAAGCTTTGGGGTGGGGGAGCCACTCTGAGGTAGCAGTCGCGGGCCAAGTTGGCCAGACTCGGGTGACGAGGGGGTCCCGCCGGCAGGGCGGCGCAGCACTGACCTGGATGGTGCAGGTGTACTCGCTGTCGTCCAGCAGCCGCACGGTGCAGCTGTACTCGCGCTCCAGGCTCCTGCTGCTGCCGCTCATCAACCTGCTCAGCATCTTCCCGCCCGCCCGCCCCCGGGAGAGACGCCACGCTTCTGCGGACCCCGGACAAGGCGCCACTTAGCCGGGCAGCTCCGCGCCGAACCCGGGCACCTGCACCATCCCCACAGCCGGGTCGCCGCCGCTGCCTCCTGCTGGCCCCGCTCCTCCTTCTCCTTCTCCGACACCGCCTCCCCCAGCCCAGAGCAAACGCCGCACTCTCTCTCCTTGGCGCCCCAATGCTGTTGCCCAGCTCGTGGGGCGGGGCCTCGGCCAGAGGGGGCCCAATGGCAGTCAGCGCGGCGGAACGGAGTGGCAAACAGTACAGCCAATAGATATAGTGTATTGGAAT
>PVKM010002516.1:0-38231 GCA_004027735.1 Carollia perspicillata | reverse complement strand
GGGCCCAATGGCAGTCAGCGCGGCGGAACGGAGTGGCAGACAGTACAGCCAATAGATATAGTGTATTGGAATGATGGACAAGTTGGGAAAGCAATCATGGGAGAGCAGTAGAAAAGAGCCAAACTGGACCAGCCCTCTGGCATCCTGAACTAGGGTCTGTTCTACTCCGCCGTTTGTACAAATGCTATTTCTCCTTCCCTGAGTAGGTGTGGGCAATCGGCTGGATGTCGCCTGCTGTTTGGAATACATTGGGCTGTGCTTCAGAGGCCAAGTCCTGTACTCTGCAACGCCACGGTTCCCGCCCTCTCGCGAGCCGGGGAGGTGCTAGATCACAATCCCGGCACCTGCAGAATGCAGGCACCTTCCGCCTTGGACCAGAGGCTGCCTCCACCTGCACTCCATCCCAAGTCACCCCGACGAGCCTCTCTGCCCTAGCCCTCTTATTTTGGAGAACAACTGTTTACAGAAATTACTTAAGTAAAAGCTGGATGGTTCGCGGAGGTTTTTAAGCACCCAGGTTAAATCCCTAGAAAGCCCTTCACTCTTAACTACCTTTGCCTCCTTCCTTTTATTTTCAGAAGACAAAAGGAGAGTGAAGCATGCTCCTTCAGTCGGCAGGCAGCAGAGGAAGCGATGGATCAATTCCCTGCACCTTTAAAACTAGAATTATGTCTTCAGACTTCTTCAACAAAACACTAAGAAAAAAATCATCTGCCCTCTATGATCCCACATGTAAACACCTCATGTTATTTACGAAAACTTCACTAAGAGGTAATATTCTCCCTCAAAATTTTTTGATGGAAGGAAATACTGTAAAAGAATTATATCAACACAACATTAATGTTGTGATAGATATTAACTGAAAAATAATGAAATATGCATAATTTCCTATTTTTTATTTATACTGTTCTTGTTTATTTACACACATAACAAAAATGAAGCCCTACAATGCCCTAAAAATATACAACCTCTAAAGTATGCTTTTTCCCTAGTGTCTTTGGATTCAGTATTTCTCCCACCTTTTTGCTTAGAACACTCCTCTCACCCTTTCTGTTATCACGTCAGTAAACTGGATTGCTTTTTAAATTACTTGCCTACTTCCAGTAGCCTTCAATAGCCATAAGAGGGGTTCCTCTTGTCAATACAATCCTGAAACCTAGAGCCAGTGAGTCAAATATTCTAACGATAAAACCAAATGTGAGTGTGAGCTCTTCTACTCTGTAGCCCTAGCAGGCAGCCTGATGCCTAAAAAACATAGGTATCCAATAAATATTTGTTCAGTAAAGTAAATGGAATTGATAATTATTTTAGAGCATCTAAATCCCAGGGGAAGATCTGTAAAAAAAAAAAACTAAGAGAATTTCAAGAAGGTCCTGAAGATGAATGAAATTAATATGCCAAAGTGATATTGTACAAAGCTTAGCTTTGTTGTGTCATTGAGAGAAGATAATGAGATTTCAGACAGACAGAACTTTTGTTGAAAGAAAAGTGTTATTTGTTATAGAAACTATAAGAGCAAGAAAAAAAATATCCTAGAAGCTAGAGGAAGACCAGAAGTGTACCAGTAGAGAAGTGTCTTTAACAGCTTATGCAAATAAGCAGCTGTTAGAATAAAAATGCAAAGCATCATGAATTCAGAAAAACTCTAAGGAAGTAAATGCAATCTTTTTTTCAAAGCATGACCATAGATGCAATCAACAGGGATGAGTCTAGCTGCTATGCCAATGCATTAAGTAACATTCCTGCTCAGCCTAAGAAAATCATGTTAGCTTAGATGTTCACCTCATTAAAAAAACATGGTAGATATTTATCCATATTTATGCATAATATCCATAAAAAGCTTCAAACTCTCCCTTACTCTCTGATACAGGACATTTTGTGAAGAAAACAGAGGATGCCCTGGCTGGTGTGGCTCAGTAGATTGAGTGCCAGCCTGCAAACCAAAGGGTCTCTGGTTCAATTCCCAGTCAGGGTACATACCTGGATTGCGAGCCAGGTCCCCAGTCAGGGGTGCACAGGAGGCAACCGCATATTGATGTTTCTTTCCCTCTCTTTCTCTCTCCCTTCCCTTCTCTCTAAAAATAAATAAATCTTCTTTAAGAAAAAGAAGAAAACACAGGGTGGACAAATAATGGAAGAAAAGTAAGAATCAATCAATTTCTAGTTGCATATATTTCTCTACAAGGCTCAGGGGCAGAAGCCTAAGGGCAACTAAAAAGAAAGGGCTCATATCAATATCAAACTAAGGAATATTTTGTTTACCTTTGTTTTTCTCAAGTCTGTGGAGCAGGATGCCCAAGATAGAAAGGGTTTGTTTAATAAAAGGCCTCTTGAGGACGGGCTGGGTGGAAGGAGGCAAAGGGGAAAATAACTGGAACCACTGTAAAGCATAAAAATAAAAAAAAAAAATTTAAAAGGCCTCTTGAAAATCAGTGTCATAGCTTTCATGAGTTTTTGAGTTAATGGAGGCCATATTTAAAATAAAATTCCTAACTATTGTACAATGACTCAGAGCTCCTCCCTTCCAAATTATCAGGGTATCAAATCCCTTCACAGTTTCTCTCACAGTACTTCCCCAGAGGAGGTACCGTTACCCACATATGCCTAAATAACTGAACTACCCCTAACTCTGCTTCAGATGTCTCATACTCTGATGTTCTGGGACATGGAGCTCTCTCCAACCAGTACAAGCACTGCATTGAGATTTGGCAGGAAGGGGCACTGCCCTCTCTTCACCAGTACATCACAAATGAAGGCCCTTCCCCTCAAAATGTCCTCACAGCACAGCTAAGATCACCATGTTATATAACAATATTAGGAAGGAAAAATAATCCAGAGTACTCTGAAGGTATGATATGGCTGCTCTCAAAGCCCCTATGAACTAGACACAGGCCTGCCACAGTGTCAACATCCATGTGGCTGACGATAGCTACCCTCTCCATCAAGAGTTCTGCTGACCATGTCTTGGGCATCAGGCCCAACAACCTTCAAACTTAGAAGAAAACAAATCCCCTCACCCAGTTTAAGGTCTACTTTCAAAGTCCCATTTTCTGTCCCAGGTGTTGCCTATCCCTAAGAAAACTGACCATGGGAATATCTAGTCTTTTAGAAGGAACCCTATCCTACACACCCCAAGGATGTGAACTTAACCTCAGACCCAACTGGGCTATCACCTTAGAACATAACATCCAACATATGTACATTTTCTCACAGTTATTCAGTCTGAGTTATTCAGTCTTTACATGAAGGTCCAAGTAGAATGTCACCAAAGTCAGTCCAACCCCTTTGCCTAATTATTTTTCTGGTAAGCAGTGAGGATCATGGCTGTCTTTGCTTTCCTGAATACTTTAAATCTCAGCTTCTGTTCTCCTAAAAGCAAGGACTCAAACAAGGACATTCACATCTCCACAGAAACAATCTATTGACACACACACAATCTAAATCTACAGAGAGCAGGAGCAGTTCTGTTAAGAAGCAATGCTCATGCTCCACATACAAAGATTTGCCTAGCCGAATGGAGGACTCTCCTTCTCAGTCTACAGCATCTACATTCAAGTTAATGGTTACTTTATAGTTCTCTAAGAGAGTCCCAAACAAGATGGACACAAAGAGGCCCACTCAAGATACATCATAATTAAAATGCGAAAGTTTAAAGATAAAGAGAGAATCTTAAAAGCAGCAAGAGAAAAGAAGTTAGTTACCTCCAGGGGAGTTCCCATAAGACTGTCAGCCAATTTCTCAAAAGAAACTCTGCAAGCTGGAAGAGATCGGCAAGAAATATTCAAAGTCATGAAAAATGGGGACCTACAGACAAGATTAATCTACCCAGCAAAGCTATCATTTAGAATCAAAGGGCAGATAAGGAGCTGTTGGGAACTGCCCTGCCTGCTTTCAGAAGCTATAACCCTGCCATGGCTAAGGCTGAGTGAGAGACCTTGAGACCATAAGCCACTAAGGCAACAAAGCTTATCTCCCTGGCAGGGCACTGCTTCTGCTCCTTTTACTTCACCCTGCCTGGGCCCCAATGCTTGATCGGTTAGCCAATGATGAGTAAGATTCCCCAAGGGGGAACGACTTAAGACAGGCACGATCATGGGAAGGCCCCAGGAAAGGACTTGGGGGGCTATAGCAAAAGGGGATGATGGACCCTTACCCCTTGGCTTTGACATAGCCTGAGTCCTCATTCTATCTGCAAGATGTCTCCTAATCTCCTTGCTGCCTCACTTCCCCTACCTGACTTAAGCCTGAAACAATGCTGGTGGTGGGGACCGCCCTGTGCTAGAAAGGGCAGGTTCCCTAGGGCAATCAGACCTAAGAAAGAATATGTAAAATCCTGTGAAACCTGATTTGTTCAGAATGCTCTCAATTAAATAAATGATAAGGGTTGAAGTGAGAAGTGAGTTTGTTCCTCAAAGTTTTATGGCTCATTATCTATCTGACCCTGACTCAAAATAGGCCCTCTGAGTTTTTTGTATGTTTGATTCTCACTGCCTGATAATGATTAATGAGCTTTACCTGTACTCTTGTGCAAAAGAACCCCAATAAAAGCTTGTCAAAGCAAGGGTCGGGGCACTCTTCCCTCGAGAGAGTGGCCGTGCCATCCCTTTTCCTCCACAGGACTCGATAGTCCAGGTGAATGTCTTGTTTCTCATCCATAATGCCTCAGACACTACGAGCCAGTGTCTGCGTCTAGGAGCTTCTCAGATAAGAAAAAAACTAAAGGAGTTCATCATCACCAAACTATTATCATACAAAATGTTAAAGGGACTTATTTAAGAAGATGATCAGAACGATGAACAAAAAATGGCAAAAATAGGTTTCTTTCAACAATTGAATCTGAAAAACAAACTAAGCGAACAAGAAGAACAAAGACAGAACCATGGATATGGAGAGTTTTGACAGTTGCCAGAAAGGAGGCAGGTTCAGGGGAATGGGTGAAGAGGTGAGGGCATTAAGAAATACAAATCAGTAGTTACAGAATTGCAGAGGGACATAAAGTACAGTACAGGAAATTGAGTAGCCAAAGAACCTGTAGGTATGACCAACAGACATGAACAAATGTGTGGGGAATCACTCAAGGGAGTGAGAGGTGCTGGATGGAGGGGGGCAAAGGGGATAAAATTGGTACAACTGTAATAGCATAATCAATAAAGTGTAATTAAAAAATAAAAAAACAAAGAATGCTACTGTGGAGAACAAAGAAAGCTGCATAAGCATAAGGAGTTAGTGTTAAGAAAATAAGGTTAGAAAAGCCATAACTACATAACCACCCTAGGCTTGTGTTCCAAGAAGTTAAGAAAGGCAGGGCTGACCTAGCAGATAGCCACCTGGACAGTTGCCCAGGTGAAAAGTTTTACCCCTGCCCCAGCCCTTGAGCACGAGCTTCCCCGACCAATTACCAACGAGAGCACGAGCCTAGCATGAGTTTCCCAGCCTATGGTTAACTGCTTCATCTGCTTCTGTAAAAGTGCTTGCTTGCTCGCTTCTATAAAAGAACCTAGCTGTGAGCGTTAAGGCACGACTCTCATTTGCAGCTCTTAGGAGCACTGTGTCTCCGGACACGTTCAGAGAGTTCGCCCCTGTGCAGGTAAAGCTTTGGCCAATAAAACATCACGTTTGAATCCTGAAAGTTCCTGGACGTTTGTTTCTCGCATCGGTGTATGCAACACTACTTACATTTAAATTGGGGAATAATGTATGACTTTGGTGATAAAAGATATAAATTATGTCAATATATTAAAAGTGGATTGTTCTAATTTGTGGATGGGTTAAAAGGGCAAACTAAAAGGGACTGGGAAAGTCACAGAAGGATCATGAAGAAGGAAGAAGCAAAAAAGCAAGCAAACGAGAACATCAGTAAGTCACATTACCTGTATACTCTTTATATGTTAAGTCTTCACGCATATGGTCTTCACGTGATACGTATTCATCTGCATATCACACGTGGTGTGTTTTCTGTCTCTGGATGGCATGATCAGGGTGTGATATTTTATTGGCCTGAAAAAAGTACACACTTACATAAATCAAGCAGGCTCCTGTGGTGTGGATAAATCATTTAATGTGGAAACCAGTTTTAAGTTTAAACAATGTCTTTTAAAGTTGTTACCATAAAATATGTGTCATCTTGCAAAAAGTTTATGTTATAATCTTTTGTTAAGCTTGTCTTACAGCCTTCCCAAAGTCCAAATTTAAAAGACTTTTAAACTGATAGATGACTTGGGGTTATTCCAAGGGTCCTCTGGAATACCTCAAGCACCCGTTCTCCCTCTCTTATACAAGAGAAGTTTTGGAAATTATTAGGCCTATTTTAAAAAAAGAAAGAAAACAATAGAATGTTTTCAATGAGGCATCAGAAACACTTATACGAGGTCTCTCAGATGTCATTGACATGCTTTCTTATATTCTCCAATTATGGTTGATTTTCCCTATATTTCCAGCTAATATTTGGCCATTGTTCTGAAAACAAAATGTATATGAAACAAAACAAATTAATTCATTAATTAATTCATTTATTCAAAAAAAATTATTGAGGGTCTACTATGTGCAGGTCCCTATGCCAGGTGCTGAGAGAATTCAAAGATAAATAAATCCTATTCCCAATCCTCATAGAATTTACAGTCCCATGCAATCTGTAAAATTTCTTCAATAACATTTATTAAGTATTCAGTTTTTATAGATTAATATTCAATGCACATTGATTTAAAAAACATATGAAGGGAAAGGCAAGAAAGATATGAAAAGTAGCCCAAAGAATATAAGCAAAGAAATATATAAACAAGAGGAAATCAGAACAGCCTGTATTTTTTGATTGAGAGTGTCAAATGACTACTTGCTCTACAAAGTGAGACTATTAACATCATTACACTTCCTTCTATACTCTACACTCCAACTCTCAATTTTTGTGGCTCATATTGTTTCTGTTTTGTCATAGTTATAGTATTTACAGTTTTAGGCAAACATATTTCCTTTAGTTGTTTAGTCTCACTTTCTGTATTCAAATGGGTTCAGTGCTTACCATCAGTCCTTTTGTACTAGCAGCATCATTCCTGTTTTTTTTATATTTTTATTCACATTCTGGTAAGTGGGATTTCTTTGATAAATAGTTTGTTCAAGAATGGCTAATGACCACATTATCTGAATTCTTTAACTTTGGCCTGTTGCCTTGATACTTGAACAAATTCTTTAACAGAAATACTATGTGTGGCTCACACTCTTTACTTCTTTCCCTTAGAATTTTGTAGCCATGACTCCCTTGTCTTTTTTCCTGGTATTTACTATGAAGAGTCAAAAATTTTCCCCTATGGGTGATTTTCTTAGTAATTTTTCACCTAGTGGCACATACTTCCTCCACCCCATCATGTTTCTTGGCTATATATTCCCACTTTTCTTCGTTGTATTCAGAATTGAGCCCAGTTCTATATTAAGGTCTCTTTTCCCCTAGTACAATAGTTTTTGTGGACAGAATCTGTTTTTAACTACCTGAACTCTGTCCACCTCTGGTTTTCTTTAACAGTTGTTTTTGTCTGAAATAGATTCTTCATCTTTCAAAAACCTTGTTTGTTTCTGCCATGCTTGAATGGTAGTCATGTCACTACATTTCATCCAGTTCATACTCAGCATGAGCAGACCTTTCAGACTTTCCATTTTCTCTAACATATACCAGTGTTTCCTCCCCCAGGTTAAGAGTTTGTAGTTGTTTCCTAACCAATTTTCTCTAACATGAGAATGTAAGATAAGAGGAAGAAAAGAGAGAAGTTGGGGCTGAGTGTTGCTCTTAAGAGTGCTGCTGTCTTGTGAAATTCATTTAAATTGATATCTTAGCCAAATCTAACCAGCCAAGAATATATTATACTCTTGCATAATTTGTATCAATTGTTCTGCTTAGCCTGGTTACCTGGGAAATGGAAAGATCTGGAGGTTCTTATTGTCTCTGCTGAAGTCCTGTGGTTTTATCTGCAAGTTTTTATTCTAAAACAGTTTTCTTGGATTCCGCCATTATCCACCCTCCCTAAAGTTGCTTATCTATACCTTCAGAATTCTTCTTCACATGTTAGTGAAAGAATGAGAGAGAATCCTCATAACGTTGTCAGCCCTTGCCCCCCACTCTCCTTCCCTCTCAATCTGTTTCTGAGCAGTAGGAGCAGGGGCAGGAGCCACACTTTACTACACCAGTATAGTGCTTCTTTTATGGGCCACTTTAAAGAAAAAGAAAACATTTAATTTAGGCGTAAGTTTTCATCCTTTACCTGGCAAATTTTGGGCTTTGTTAATGTATTTTTATTGTTGTTGTTCATTTCATTAGGTATTGTGACCATGCTTAATTTGTCTATTCTTAAAGTCTGTCCTCTAAGCTCAACAAGGTGTGAAGTAGTTGTCAACCAAAAATATTCCATAAAAAGTTCAAATAGAAGAGAAGGGAAGAATAAACATTCCACAATGCACATGCTAATTATTTAGTAAATGTCTGCAGAATTAATTTAAAAGTTTCCCCGAACATAGTTCAGTTAATTAAGACTGCAAATCATTATGATATCATATCATTTCAATTTTTCCACTATAGTAATCACTATATGCCAGACATTCCAGTACTTTACATATATTATCTAATAAAATCCTTATAACATTATGGCAAGGTTGTATTATTGCTATCATCCCCATTTTACAGATGAGTAATTTTAGTGTAGTGTTGCAAGGATACAGCTATCAAAAGGCAAAACCAGGATTTATACCCAGGTCTCTGATACCAAAGATTGTGCATTAAAGAACTATATTATAAAGCCTTAAAAAAAATTTCAGTGGAAAGAACATTGAAGTTGGAGTCAGAAGACTTGAATACAAGTCCCAGACTCAATGTCATATGCTATGTAATGTTGGTAAGTCATATGAACCTCATTTCTCATTTGTAAAATAGGGATAATAATGTCTTCCCTGGTATTCTGAGAGTCATAAGACTTTTGCATAAAAATGGCAGGTTAAAGCCCTGACCAGGTAGCTCAGTTGGTTAGAGTTATATCCTGATATACCAAGGTTGCAGGTTTGAACCTGGTCAGGGCACATACAACAGTTAACCAATGAATGCATAAATAAATGGAACAACAAATTGATGTTTTTCTCTCTCTCTTTCAAATCAATAAGTAAAAAAATTGAAATTCCAAAAAGAAACAAATTTATACCATGACACACTACTGTTAATTTAAACTTCAGAACATTCTGGCACCCTTATGATTCAGATGTTAGAATGTTTAAAGTTGTCCCAGAGGTTCCTAAGCCCCTCCTCATTTTTTTGGATTCTTGTTTCTTCATTCTGTTCTGATTGAATGTTTATTTCTTCCTTCTGCTCCAAACTGTTGATTTGAGTCCCAGTTTCTTTCCCATCACTGTTGGCTCCCTGTACATTTTCCTTTATTTCACTTTGCATAGCCTTCGCTTTTCCTCTATTTTGCACCATACTCACATGCCAGAAGGAGAAGAGGAAGAGTAAAAAATTGAAAACTTATTTGAAAAAATAATGAAGGAGAACTTCCTCAATCTGGAAGAGGAAATAGACTTCCAGGAAATCCAGGAAGCTCAGAGAGTTCCGAAAAAGTTGGACACAAGGAAACACACACCAACACACATCATAGTTACATTACCCAAGATTAAAGATACGGAATCTTAAAAGCAGCAAGAGAAAAGGAGGCAATTCCCTACAAAGGAATTCCCATTAGACTATCAGCTAATTTCTCAAAAGAAACCTTACAGGCAAGAAGGAGCTGGCAAGAAGTATTCTAAATCATGAAAAGCAAAGACCTACATCCAAGATTACTCTATCCAGCAAAGCTGTCATTTAGAATGAAAGGGTATATAAAGTGCTTCCCAGATAAGGTCAAGTTAAAGGAGTTCCTCATCACCAAGCCCTTATTTTATGAAATGTTAAAGGGACTTATCTAATAAAAAGATGGAAGATCAAAACTATGGACATTAAAATGACTAGAAACTTACAACTACCAACAACTGAACCTAAAACAAAAATAAAAACAAACTAAACAAACAATTAGGACAGGAACAGAATCACAGAAATGGAGTTCACATGAAGGTTTATCAGCAGTGAGGGGGAAGATTGAGAATGGGGGAAAAGGCACAGGGATTAAGAAGCATAAATGGTAGGTACAAAATAGACAGGGGGAGGTTAAGAATAACATGGGAAATGGAGCCAAAGAACTTATATGTATGAGAAATGGACATGAACTAAGGTGGGAGAATGATGGTGGGAGGGGTGGTACAGGGTGGAGGGGAATAAAAGGGAGGAGAAAATGGGACAGCTGTAATAGCATAATCAATAAAATATATTTTAAAAATAAATAAATAAATAAAATTCAGAACATGAGAAACAAAGATAAGCTTCCAGAAAGGTAAAAAGTTACAAACATTAGGATTACATTGACATTTCAATAGCAACACTAGAACCAAAAAGATCAATAGAGCAATACCCATTCATTCTGAGGGAAATAATTTCCAATTTAGAATTCTATATCCAAATAAACTAACAATTAGAGAAAAGACATTGTAAGCACGTGAGATTTCTCAATAATTTAACTTTTATGGACTCCTCTTCAGAATGCTATTAAGGATGAGCTCTCCAAAAATATGAGAGTAAACCAAGAAATAGAAACACATGGTAGATTGTGTGATGTGTTCAAAATATTGCCTGCACTCTCTATCAAGACTAGAATTTTCTTTCGCAACCACTTGGCACCAAGCTTGGCCATTGATTTTCTATGAACAATAAAATATAAGAGGAAATGGTGGTAACACTGATCTTTCTTTTCCCAAAAGATTAATTTGGCCCAGATAAAGATTGCTTCTGGGTCATGAGTCCTTATACCATAAAGTGGAGCTATAGCCAATGATAGTGGAAAAGAAATCTTTTTTAGAGATTTCCAGTCAAGATGACAGTATAGGCTGACATGGCTCACCTCTTCATAAAACTGCATCAAAATTACAACTAAAATGTAGAACAGTCACTCAGAACCATCAGAAATCTAGTTGAATGGAAGTCTGACAAATACAGAATTAAAGAAACCTCATCCATCCAGACCGGTAGAGGGGTTCAGATGCAAAACAGGCTGGTCCCTCACCCATGCATGGTGGATAAAAATTTGGGAGGCATATCTCAGGAACAAGGAATCTCAGCCCCATATCAGGCCCCCTAGCCCTGGGTTCCAGTGCCAGGAAGAAAAGTCCCCACAATTTCTGGCTTCACAAACCAGCAGGGATTGAGTCAGTGGAAGAAACTGCTGGATCCCCAAGCAGTTACTCTTAAAGAACCCACACACAGACTCACCTACTGAGACTTACTCCCTCTAAGCTCCAGCACTGCAGTAGCAGCTTAAAAGGCACCAGTGGCATAGAGGAAGAAACTGAAGTATCTAGTATCAAGGCAAGCAGGGGCCATTGTCCCTTTTCTAAACTCTCCCCCAACAGAGCCATCAAGCTGGTACCATATCTGAGACTCCATCAACTTGGTTAACACTGTTTCACCTGCCTTGGAGATCCACAGAGACTCTGTCCACCCAACTTATGGGCCCACCCAAGATGCTTTTCCATATGAAGGGCTGGTCTTGACTCATGCTTCACAACTAACTAAATCCTCTCAAACAAACAAACAAATGTCCTCAGTGAGCCCCAGGCCTGTTAACAGCCAGCCTAGATTCACACCTTGGCTTCCCCTGGGAATCTCCAAGTGCAACACAAGCAGCAGCCATCTCAGTTTGCTTTATTGTTCAGGTAGGCAGGCCCCAGAAAAACACAGGTGGTGGCTAACCTTGGCCTGCACCACCGAGGAAGCCCCAGGACTAGCACACCCAGCAGATAGCTACAGACCACATCAGAACACCACCACCCTGCCCCTGCACAGTTGATCCTTCATGGAAGGTGGAGGTTAGAAAGTGGTCACAGCCAATCCTTGCAGATGACTGGCCTAAATAAATTGATCTGCCAACTGCAACCAAGGCTCAACTACATAAATAGGATGTACTCAGCCCACAGGAAGGGCATACCTTGAGTACTGAGCTTGGATGATAGGGGAGGCTGTGCCAATGGACCCTACAGGATACCTACTACATTAGGCCACACTACCAAGACACAGAGTCAAAGCAGCTCTACCTAATACATAGAAACAAACACAAAGAGGCTGCCAACATGAGGAGACAAAGAAATTTGAAAATGAAAGAACTGATCAAAACTTCAGAAAAAGAACTAAAGTAAATGAAATGGAGATAAGCAATCTATCAGATGCAGAGTTCAAAACACTGGTTATAAGGATTCTCAAGGGACTTAGTGAGGACCTCAACAGTATAAAAAAGATTCAGTCAGAAATGAAGGATACGCTAATTGAAATAAAGAATCATTTATTTACGATTCCATGATGCTGAGAATCATATCTATGATTTGGACCATGAAGAAAAATAAACAACCAATTAGAACAACAAGAAGAAAAAAGAATCCAAAAAAATGAGAATAGTATAAGCAGCCTCTGGGACAACTCCAAGAAGTCCAACATTGGCATCATAGGAGAGTCAGAAAGAAAAGAGAAAGAGTGAGAAATTGGAAATCTGTTTGAAAAAATAATGAAAGAAAATTTCCCTAATTTGGTGAAGGAAATAGACATGCAAATCCAGGAAGTACAGAGAGTCTCAAACAAAATGGATGCAAAGAGGCCCACTCCAGGATACAACATAATTAAAATGCCAAAGGTTAAAGCTAAAGAGAGAATCTGAAAAGCAGCAAGAGAAAAGTTAGTTATCTACAGGGGAGTTCCCATAAGACTGTCAGCTGATTTCTCAAAAGAAACTTTGTGGGCTAGAAGGGATTGGCAAGAAATATTCAGAGTCATGAAAAGCAGAGACCTACAGCCAAGATTGCTCTACCCAGCAAAGCTATTATTTAGAACTGAAGGGCAGATAAAGAGCTTCCCAGACAAGAAAAAACTAAAGGAGTCCATCATCACCAAACCATTATTATAAGAAATGTTAAAGGGACTTATTTAAGAAGAAGAAGATCAAAACAATGAACAATAAAATGGCAAAAAATACATATCTTTCAACAATTAAATCTAAAAAACAAACTTAGCAAACAAGGAGATCAGAGACAGAATCATGGATACAGAGAGCATTTTGATGGTTGCCAGATGGGAGGGAGGGTTATAGGGGAATGGATGAAGAGGTGAGGGAATTAAGAAGAGCAAATAGGTAGTTACAGAATAGCCATAGAAATGTAAAGCACAGTATAGGAAATGGAGTAGCCAAGAACTTACATGCATGACCCATGGACATGAACAATGGTGAGGGGTTGCCTGAGGGAGTGGGGAGGGCTGGGTGGAGGGTGGCGGCAAAGGTGATAAAATCAGGACAACTGTGATAGCATAATCAATAAAATATAATTTTAAAAAGCTTTAAAATGATGTACCTTTCAATAAAGCTGGCTTTTAAGAACTGAAAAGAAAAAAATCCTTTTTATTGTAAGCCACTAAAATTTTGGAGTCATTACTGCAAGAGAAAGGGAGAAAGAAGTATCAAAAGCTGACTAATATATGCAGAGTCCTGGAATGGGGCTTAACATGAGAAAGAATTATGGTGAAGTCTGATCCCAGATGAATGACAGCTGTGAAGCATGTCTAGCAAAGAATCAAAGTCAAAATTGAGAAAATCAGAAGTCTCTCAGGTGTTTTAAAGAAGATAACGTTGATAGATTAACTAATATGTGTGTCTGTAATGTGAAGAAATACACTTTGGGGGACAATTTGGTTATGAATCAGTGACAATTATATTAAAACAAAGTAATTGAAAAGTAAAAACAAAGCATTATTGACTTTAGAAAAAATGAAATGGAGAGGTAATCATAGTATGTAAGCATTTACATAGTTATGATAAGTATATAAATATATTTGTATTATATGGTGTAAATATAAATGTAATATAAATACATAAATTTAAGTAATATAATTATTGATTTAACTACATTACGATATAACTATACCAAAAGAATGGTTAGAAAAAAGTGTGTGATTGGGGTAGACTGGCAGTTGAGGTAGTTGAATGAATACATCTGTCATAGGTAACCCTATTTTTTTAAATCTATTTTTTAAAGATTTTATTTATTTATTTTTAGAGAGAAGGGAAGGAGAGAGAAAGAGAGGGAGAGAAACATCAACATGTCGTTGCCTCTTACACGTCCTGTACTGGGGACCTGGCCCCCAACCCAAGCATATACCCTGACTGGGAATTAAACCAGCAACCCTTTGGTTCACAGACCAGCGCTCAATCCACTGAACCACACCAGCCAGGGCGTAACCCTAATTTTTTTTTAAGTCAAGAAGAAACAACATAAATATGTAGAGATATTGAGAAAAATATTAAAAGAAACAGCTAAAATAGCTGAAAATGTTGCCTCTGGGGGAGGAAGGTAAGGAAATTGGAGCCTAGGGAATCACTGTTTCCTGTAATAGACCTTATAGAGAGCTATTTGACTCCTAAACTGTGTGCATGTTTCACTTTAATACAGAATAAACACTAAAACATTGTAGCACAGGGGCAGCTTGAGGCTTAAGAACTCAAGATACAAAAAGAAAATTAATATGGTAAATCAATGCGGCACACATTTATTTACACACCAAAAAAGAAGAAGAACAAGAACAAGAAGAAGGAAGAAAAATTAGAAAGAGGAGGGAATTTGAAAGCATTTGTACAGTATAAAGTACTGGGAACATTTATTTACAGTGACTGGAAACAAGTTAAAAGTCTAAGTAGTGTGGAAGCAAGAACAGAGGCTCTAGTTTCAGGCAGGCCATGGTTCAAATGCTTGCTCTGCTATGTGCTAGCTGTGGGACCTTGGGGATATTGCTAAGCCTCCACTTAGTATTTGTAAAACAGAGATAATAATGGTTCCTCTCATAGAGTTGCTGTGAGAATAAAATGAGATAAACCCTTGCAGAAAGAAAATACTAAAAAAGTTTTAACCAGCATTAATCTCTTTCATACCTCCATCTTCTCTATGGATTGATCAACATTACATGGATGGCTAAAAGGCAATCAGTAGAAGGGCAAAATCTGAAGCAAAAATCTGAGATGATACATAAACTACAGAGCCAGCCTCTGGATCATTGAAAACTGTGTATTGAGGTTGCTTCAGCAGTGGTAATTGGTAAGCCAACTGCCTTAGAACTACAATTGTTTTTTGCCTTTCTCTCTCCCGTTCCTTTTCTTTTTCCTCCTTCATTTCTAACCATTGTCGTTATCATCATCTTTTAATGTATATTGAGCATCTCACTCATTCAGAAATGTTCACTGAATGCTGAATGTACTTCTTTTAGTCTCTGATCCCCATGTACTCATCTTATCTACTTCATAATTTAGACAACTGGTTAAGATTATAGATATGAAAGGAGTTTTTTCTACAAGATATAGTCATGATTGACAATGGACATGGAGGATTATTAAGGTAAGAGCAACCGCAAAGATATTTGACCTGCATCTAACTCTCACAGATCATTTTCCTCTGTAACTGGTACAATTTGGATTCCAAAAGCCATTCTACCTCCCTAATCTGATAATCACAAAACATGACTTTTCAAATTAGATTTCTATGTCATGCTAAATAAGCCTAGTTCTTTCTTACATGCTAGGAAGTAGATTTTGTAAGAACAAGAGAGAAAAAGGGAACTTCCAATCTCTTAGAATTTATTTCCAGGAAAAACCTAGAATTTCTGTATGGATTATAGATCTTTTTTTTTTTCTTCTACCCATTACTCAGAAGTGTTGCCAGGGCTAATGTAAAGCACTCTTAAGGACCACCATTCCTTCTTCACTGAGAGAATGTCCAGAAGTTTAATGATGCTTTCTGTGATTCAAAGTTTAGAAAACAAAAGAAATTGTCTAAAAGACTGCCTCACTCCTTGCTGGATATCCTGGTTTTCTTTCCCCTTTCCAGAATTTTTTCCTTCCTTCTTATACACACGGGTGAGCCCTTTGGACCAAAAGTTTCCCCCCAACCCTATGACTATCCAGACAAGTCTTTATTCCAACATCCACTATAACTTGTCATAACTGGTATGGTTCTGATCTCATGCCGCAATTCTGAAAGAGTTCTGTTCGGTTTCTGAGATCTGGCCTCACTTCTGGGGTCTGAGTTCCTTTCTGATTCTTTTAATTGGCCCCCTTGTCTTGATACACTGAAAAATCCATCCCACTGAGAAAGAATCTAATCTGTTCTTACTAATCTCCCATTCCAGATGCTGTCTGCAAATCGCCCAATTTAAACAGCAGCTGTCTAGATATCTGTCTGATATCTGATATCTGTCTGTCTAGATATCTGAATATTCCCTCTCCTAAATTACCCAGCACTGAGCTGTCTACCTTAGAAACATTCTCTAACTCCTGCTTATTCCTCTTTTGTGTCAACCACTTGCCTAGGCTCCCTTCCTTTCCCTGTTTCCATGACAATTCGATGGGTACCAGTGAGGCAGGATTTCCTCCCAGAACCTGCAGCTGGATCCAACTTGTACCTGTCTTGACCCAGTGCGCCTTGTCCACTTAGGGTTAACCAGAACATGCTGGCCCTGCCCTAAGATTGGACAGTCATCCAACCACCTTACGAGGAAGAATGCGATTCTCATAAGGAAATAGAAGTCTGAACTTGGAGATGAAGGCAACTTGCACATGTATGACTCTATACTGTGGGGGAGAAACAAACTTTCCTCTACCCTCAAGGCTCTTCTGGCTGGTCTAATAATCAAATAGACATGAGACAGATTAACAACAGAAAATGGCCAAGTTTAATACATGCATATGTATGGGAATGCCCACAAACACGAATTAGAGACCCTACATATACAGGAGGTACAGAGATAGAAAGTGGGGGTGAGATATATAAGACATTCCCAGCTAGGGATGAGGTAATGCACCTTGGGGGCTTCAAAGGGTCATTGCAGGATGATAAAAAGAGCAGATGTTTAGTAAATAAAAGTTTGCCCTGCCATATAGATTAATCGAAAAGATTATCAATCAGAATCTCTTATTATGGGCAAGGCCCCTAATTTAAGTTCTTGTAGGTAGTTAAAGGGAGGAGCAGAAGTTTCTCTTGAGCCTAAAGCTAAAATTGCTTTTAACTCAAAACAATCTGCAAGCCACAGAAGCACTTCTTGGGGTGACTAGCTCTGAATCCCCATATTACCCCTTCTTACCTGTAAAAAGGCAAACATATATCTATTACCCTGGTTTTGAGTTAAAAAGAATATTGCATTAATTAGAATAATTAGTTCCACTGGCTGAGATTTTAGGAAAATACAAGATTTGTATTCTGGGCTATAATAATTACTAGTGACACTAGTAAGTGTCACTAGTAATTATTGTATGCTAGGCACTGTATTAAGTGCTTTATAGAATCTAACTAATTTAATCTTCAGAACTACCTAATGAAGTAGGTGCTGTTATTATCTCCACTTCACAAATGAGAAAATTAAAGCACAGAGAGTCTGAGTAATTTACCAAAGGTTACACAGCTAGTAGAACTGAGTGTCGAACCTAAGCAATCCTGTAGGATTCCTAAATTATACTGCCTTTAAAAAACTAAGGTTAGGTAGGGGCTCTTTAGATCCTCCTGCAAAATGGACTTTATAGTCCATAAAGTTCAGACTGATTACTCCTGGTGAATTGAGCAACTCCTAGTACAATTGATTCCATCTTCATAATACATGTGCTAATGTAAACAGGAAAGCAGCCAAGTACCAGTAAAGTGTGTTTTGTATTTATTAAACAATACTATAAAATTCTAATGAAAACCCCTATTGTAATTCAGACTCGGAAGTTTTTTGTTGGTATTCAGAAACTGGTCCAGCTGTTTCTCCAGCTGCCTGGTGATTTGACAGGAATTTGCCTGGTAAATCAGTTCAAATTCTAAATTTTGAAAAGGACAATGCATTTCATTTTGTCTTCATAAGACACCTACATTTAAATTACAATGGAAAAGCAACCAGGCACTGTGTGAACAAATTTACATAATTGGTTTCAGGGGTCTAACACAGCAGCAAAAGGGGGCTAGAAATTGATGAGATGCGACTGATAGAGCTGATTATTCTATCCATCTTAGCATCTTTTCAAGCCCTTTTATAATGGGGACATTAAATTACTGTGCATATCTCCTTTAAGTCTAGCTATATTATTCGGGCTTAATTAGGTTAAAGGAAAAAAATGCAACCATAGGTTTTGCATGTTTGGACCTTTGCCTTTTTGTTTAGAACATGTATGGTAAAACATGTGCCCATTGCTGCAAAGATTTCATGCTATTCAGCATTTTTTGTGACTCATTTGCTCATAAAGCCTGCCGCATCTGTTGTACTAAACAGACAGTTCATCCACCAGAAGGCTAGTGTGGATAATTCAAGAAAAATTTTAAGAAGGCAAACATCTGCAGTAAATGTGGTCTATGTCCTTCATAGATGTTAGCTATTCTATGTGGACAAAAACTCTGTCTTAATCAGAGATAATTGTTTGCAAAGAAGCGGAACCCACCCAAACTAATTACCTCAAGCACAAGGAAGTGATGCTCGTCAAAAAGACATAGGAGTATCTTTTGGAACCAAAGCTGGCAGGACTGCCAGGTCTTATCATGGGATTCACATGCCAAGGGACTTGACATGGAACTTGAAAGCTGGGAACTAAAGGTATTCTGTTCAACTATTCTAGGCTCAATAATATCTCCTTTTTTTTCCTGAAGATTGGTTTTCACTGTGTCAGTATCCCCTTGGTAGAAAATGACCGTACAGTCCCAGCTCTGAATCACCTATTAGTTCCAGTGCCCAAGACAAACTAACCAGAGACTCTGCATCCCTATTCCAAATATCCAGGGGATAGAATGTGATCAGCTCAGCTCATGTCAGGTATCTTCCTCTCATCCAATCAGCTGTGGCTAGGGGAGCAGCATCATATGGACAGTGAGCTAGCTGTTCTGCCCCTTTAGTAAGTGTGGCCAGAAGGTATTCAGAAAGGACTCATTATAACACATTGTTGCCATGCTTTAGAATTAGATGATAATGAGCTACAGATGTGTTAGCATTTAAACCTTCTTAGATCCACATTTTATCTATCTCTGCATCTCAAATAAACCCTGTCTCTACTGATAACCTTAAACACTTGATTTTCTCATTTCTGCATCTGCCAAAATCATCAGCAAAGTGTTGACAAGCTAGTTGTTAGCATTTGTCAACTTGCACATTTGACGCTGACTCTTCTTCTCGAGGAGGATTTCCTAGAAATTTCATTTTCGTGCTTCAAGAAATTTCACAAGTAATGCCTGCAAATATCTCCACCCTTGCCCGCAGGCTAAGTGCTCTGTGACCCAATATAACATCAAGAAAGCCAATCTACACCTTTTAGTGAGAAACCTCCCAACAAATGAGACCCATGTAAATTTCATCTACCGTGAACATGTATAAAAGGAAAATATAAAGTAATAGCCTTGTTAATTAACACATTATAATTTTGACTTCCCAGTCGCTTCATTAAAATTCAGCCACATCATTGTCAATTCCAAGTGACATTTCAGGAAAGAATAAGCTATGCTCCATCTAATAAGTGAATTGAGCCACGACAATCCTGTGCCACTGTCCTTTAGCCCAGACCAAGGCCCCTTTCCATTCTAATGAGAAAGCACTTAATGTTCTTAGTTTTAAATTTTTTTAATTTAATTTTTGATTTTCACAATCTGTGCAGAAGTCTCCCTGTGGCACCTAGAGATTCCATAGGTATGGAGGATAAAGAAGATCCTATGATGAGTAGTTTTTAAACTCCCTCGGTAAGAACTTAGAATTTCAGGAGCTGAAGATAGAGATGATTTCCACATTGCATGTGTGTAGAAAATGCTGACTGTGGGTACTAGTCCAGAAATAACTACAGTCATTTTTCCCCCCTTCTTACGTTTTCCAAATGAGTCATAAAGGACCCTCTCTATTCACATAGTGTGTCATAAAATGGGAAAGATAAAATACAGAAACCGGACATCACTGTCTCTTAATGAATCCAGCTTTTCATTACCTGGTGTGAGGACAGAATAGCCCATTTAAAATAACAATGAGCTGTGCTTCATGCCAGCCATTTCCAGTGCACTGTTTGTGTAGCACCTCTCCTGGGGAGAGCAGTGCAGCTTTGTCTTCGAGAATGTTGTCTGTTCCAGTGGTTCTGAACCCTGTCTGCAAATTAGAATTTTCTGGGAGCCTTTTAAACAAACAAACAAACAAATAAGCAAACAAACAAACAAACAAAAAACTCGAATGTGTGGCCCTGACTGGTGTAACTCAGTGGATTGAGCGAGGTCTGTGAACCAAAGGGTTGCCAGTTTGATTCCAAGTCAGAGCACATGCCTGGGTTGCAGGCCAGGTCCCCAGTGGGGGCCAGGTGAGAAGCAACCACACACTGATGTTTCTCCCTCTCCCTTTCTCCCTTCCTTCCCCTCTCTCTATAAATACATAAAATCTTAAACAAAAAACCTCCAATGTGTGGATTTAGGAGAAGCAAATTTGGATATTGATGTTTTAAAAAAACTTTTCAGGAGATTTAAAGAGAACACCAGAGTTGGGTGTGCTTGAATTAGACTTTATGAAGATAATCTAATTATTATTTTTTGCTTTATAGCCTGTGCTTTTCAATCTTTATTTCATTACTGCCTTTGAATGAGCAGTTTTAGGCCTTTTTTCTAGTTCCCTCCCCCCATAAAATAATACCACAGATATACTGTATATCTGCTCTGTTCTGTATGTATATCTGAGCTTTATACATAAAAGAAGGAAGGCTCTTCTGCCCTCCAAGAGCCATTTTTGCCCCCTTGGGAGTGACATTATATATTTCCATTGAGAGTATACATTGTAGACTGAAAAAATCAGTCAACTTGGATGGGCTAAGTTGTGCTGCAGTGACAAACAACCTAAAATCTTAGTGGCTTGTAATAATACAAGTTTACATCTCACTTGCACAACATGTGCATTAGGGGTCAGCAAAGGAGTCTAGTATCATGATCTTTACTCCAGCACTCAGACCACCAGAGCAAGTTCCATCTGGAATGTTACTGGTGACCATGGCAGAGGAAAAAGGAAACTTGAAAAAGTGTGCTCTGGCTCTTAAAATGTATGCCACAGGAGCTCCCCAAAGCTTCCGCTCACATTTCAGTGGCCAGAATAAGTCCCAAGGTGACACCTGAGCTCAGCAGGACAGGTAAGCGTGATCCTCCTGCAAAACAAGGAAGCAGATATTGATGAGCAATCTACCAAGCAGGCGGTCTTCTCAGACATTAAGAGAGAGATACATACATGTTCCTATTGAACGCTAAGTCTCTTGCTCAGTCACTGTGCTTCAGGGCACCTGGCTTCAGGGCAAGGAGGGTATGATGTGGCACTGGCAATGCTATCCCTTTTTCGTTTTTACACCTATCTTTCACTTGAATTAAGGTGAAATTAAGAGAACTCAGTGGGCATTTAAAAATATTTTTTCATGGCTTTATTAAACCTGTACTAATGAGCATGGCATTCCATTAACATTATTAACAAGAATCCTTTTAGTGGACTCTCCTAATAGTCTCTTGGACCACATTAGGTTTTCCTCATTGGCTTTTTAAAAAAATAGATTTGAGAGACAGACAGAAAGACAGACACACACACACACACACACACACACACACACAGATGTGTTGTCCCACTTATGTATACATTCATTGGTTGATTCTTGTATATATCCTGACCGGAAATGGAACCAGAAACCTTGGCATATCAGGACAATGCTCTAACCAACTGAGCCACCCAGACTGGGCTTCTCATTGGCTTTTGGTCAGGTTTCATATTTCCAGTTTGAGGTTTGGGAGTACTCATTAACTGCATTACACACTCCGTGCAAAATTTATTTTAACTTCAAACCCAGAACATGCAGGTCAGCATCCTGTTTCATTGTTTATCAATAAAAGTTCTGCCAGGACAGTATAATATTTCCAAGCCCCATGAAGGAAATGGTCAGGATTTTCCATGACAAACCGTGATGATTGGATGCATTGCCGAGTGCTCTGATCTAGCATGATGTTTGGATACAGTGCACAAAAACACACACACAAGTGTAACTTCATAGTTGTAACCAAGTACATCATTTAGAAATAACTAGGGGCCTTAAAAGAAATAATTTTTAGGGAAAGTAAAGATTTAACTTTAACTGACATTATGACCCAAAGTATTAATATGATGCGTCTTTCATTTCTTGTTTCAATTAGGCACAGCAACTCTCATTGGTTAGTTACAAAAAGACTCTTGGTGTAAGAGCTTGGAAGATTTCGGAAAGCCTTTGATTAAGAAAAAGTAAAAACTAGGTTCTTGGTTCTTGCTCTGTGTTCTATGTTGGAGAATAAACCCTTTGCTCCAAAGGATCCCAAACAGATCACTATAGGTCTGTAGTTATTAGAGCTTTATCTTACAAATTCTGAAACTTGCTTCCCACATACCTCTTTCTCTCTGGTCTCTCTGGATTCACCCTGGGGACAGGGCTTCCTCCTTAGTGATATGGCACTCCCGTAACTCTCTTCTCTCACTGCCCATTCCATGTCCCTTCTCCTATCCCTGCTGGAACAATTTCAAGGCTTTGAGGAGATTAAAAGAGTTTTTCTTTCTAAGATGATATCATTTTATGACTCTCTTCAGCTCTGTCCCCTCCTAAGTCATGGAGAAACCTTTTCCTGTGTGGCACAGAGTAAGATCCTTCTCTCATGATTCCAAAGATGTCATCACCAGGAATAAACTTTTTCTTCTAGTAGATACATGATCACAGAGAAAGTCCAAAAATTATTTTTCCTCATTCATATGTCTCTAGAATTTAATGATGAAAACTGAAGCATCTGTACTTTTTATCACTAGTTCCTGGATGTAAATCTATCAGGTTTGGGAAACTCAAACATGATCTCCCCAACTCCTTTCAAAGAAGGGCAGTGTCAAAGATCAGTCCTTTTTCTAGCAGCCTAAAGACTCCTGGAGTCATAAGGAATGCCATGGAAGCCCTTGACTGGGACCTGTGTTCTCAGACCAGTTTATTGTGAAGGGAAAATTTTGTGCATGACAGAATTTGGACGCACATTTTTCACAAAAACTGAACAACACTTCTGCAGAGATAGTCAGTTGATAGAAGGCTCCAGGCAGCACCTAGCCTGTGCTACCATCGGATGTCTCAGGCCCTGGTCTCTTCCTGTTTCTCCACACAGGTAAAGGTCTGTCTAGTGCAGCTCTCCACTCACTTCTGTTTTTGTCCTCATGGATCAGGAGTCTGGCTTTAACCTGACATTTCAGTGCCAGGGGCTGATTGTGTTTCTGGGAAAACCTGAGTCTTCATAGCCCACCCTGGACAATCAGGGAAGTGATTAGCTTTGGGGAGATTGTTGAAGAGTAAGCAATACTGCTGCCTTGTGGAAAACAATGGTTATACACTGTGGCAGAAATGATTTTTAAAAAGTAACATTTGATAATACGGATTGGAATGGGGTCACAGATTTCCTTTTCCTGTTTTATCTTTGTGCATTGTTTGAATTGTTGTTGTTTCATAAATGAATCTTAATTTACCAGCTTAGTCCTATAACAAATAAATTAAATTTCAAAGAGTAAAAACAATATTTAAGCTATTTAAAAATATCCTATTGTTTACATCATTTAAAGTCACCCTGGCTCCACCTCTAACTAGCTGTGTAAATGTAACCCTTTGAATCTGTTTACATATTAGTAAAATATGGGAGTTGAATTTGATGACACAAATTTTAATCATTGCTCTAGTATCTCTTTCCATTATAATTTCACCAGCCTTCTTTTACCACATATAGGACTTCCATTCAGCCACATCTCAGGCAGCTTTGAATGATGATTGTTCTGTAGTTTAGTCGCAATTTTGATGTTGTCGTGCATGAGAGAAAGTACCAAGTTTATCTACATTCCCATCTTCACTGGAAGTGCCTATCTTGAATTTTTTTTTACAAAAAAATCACTGTTTTAAAAAGGGTCTGATATACCAGTATAGTGATTATCAGAGGGAAAGAGTGCTGGGGGCAGCTAGAAGAGTGTGAATGGTTGTCAAATGAGTTCACCACTTGCAGTGGTGAACACATAATACAGTATACAAATGGTATACTATAGAATTATACACCTGAAACCTGTAAAATAAGAATAAAATAAAAAGGGTCTGTTAGAAGATGGTGGTATAGGTAAACAAACGTGCTACTTGATTCTGCCCACTACCACATCAAAAATACAACTACACCACAGAACAACTATCTTTCAGAACTGACTGAAATTTAGCTGAATGGAAGTCCTAAACGAGGGATTTAAAGCAGAAGCCAAATTGAGACTGGTGGGAGAAGTGGAGACATGAAACAGGCTGGTCCCACACTCACATGTGGTACATAAAAATCAGAAGGGATGTCTCAGCTGTGGAGGTTCCCCCCTGAGGAGTAAGAGGTCCCAACCCCACAGCAGGTCCCCCAGCCCAAGTTTCCAGTGCTGGGAAGAGAAGTCCCCATGATTTCTGGCTGTAGAAACCAGTGGGAGTTGAAGGTAAGTGAGATGGAGGGCTCCTGGATTTCCAGGCAGTTCCTCTTAAAGGACCAAGACAGACTTACTTAGACTGACTCCCTCTGAGTTCCAGCACTGGGGCAGCAGCTTGAAGGGCACCAGGACATACAGGGAGACAACTGAAGTGTCTGACATCAAGGCAAGCCTGGAGGGGCGGCTTTGTCCCAGAGAGAAGTGCTGGAAGAGTCCACTGTTTCTTTTCTGAGCCCTCCCGACACAGAGCAGGCAGGCACCATATCTGAATCTCCATCAGTCTGGCTATCACTGTTTGCCCCACCCAAGTGATTCCCTGAGACCCCACTCCACCTCCTGGTGGGTTCATCCAAGCTGTTTTCAGTGGTTTCTCCAAACAAATGACCTGATGCTTCAGACTAACTCATGCTTCAGACTTTCCTAAAATCTCTCAAACAAGCAGCATGTAGCCTAAGCAAGCCCTGTACCTCTCACTAAGTGGCCCCAGACCTGGCATTAACAGTAGCTGGGCTTGGTTCACAGCCGGGCTTCTCTTGGGCACCTCCAAGCCCAGCACAAGGAGCAGCCATCTGTAGATTGCTTTGCAGCTCATGCTGGGTGTCCCAGGGCAGAAAATAGGCAGCAGCTAACCTTGGCCTATACATCCTGGGAGGCCCCAGAGACATTGTACCCAGTAGAAAATTTTAGATCACATCAAAGTACCACCCAGTGACCTCCACAAGTGACACATTCAAGAGGCAAACTCAGTGGGCACCAGAGTCCAACAGAAGCCCTGCTCTGTGGGGATGGCCACTACTCAGCTGATCTTCACAGAGGTTGCAGCCAGTCCTTGTAGTCAGTCTGCTTTGGGTAAATCCCTCTGTAGGGTAAACAGAGGCAGCCTGGCTTCCTCACCCAGATGTCTGGGGAGCTAAGGGAAGCAGTTTCCCATAACATTGAGAATGTGCCTGATAAGTAGTATTATCATAGCCTTGAGACTGAGTCTGATAAATGGTTCCCATAACACTGAGTGGGCTTGCATGTGCAGAATCACACTATGTTATACAATATCCTGGCTTCCTGCTGGCTTTGTCTGAATGTCATATAAAAGGGGATAGGAGCTTCCTACTGGGGACACACAGCTTGCAGTGTGTGTGGATTGCCCACCCTTGACCAAAGGCATGTCAAGCATCCCCATGGCTCTGAGACTTTTCTTCTGTCTGCCCAAATCCAAAGTGGACCTATCAGGCATGGACAGACTGCAAGACACCCTCCCACTGAGGTGCCAACAGTAATCAAGGCTCAACTACAACAAGAGTGGCACTCCTGAAGTACCTAGCTCTGGTGAATGGAAAGGCTGTGCCACTGGACATCTACTACATTAAGCCACTTCGCCAGGCCAAGGAGATATAGTAGCTATACATGGAAACAAACAGGGAAGCTGAAAAAATTAGGAAGCAACAAACACATCCCAAATGAAAAAACAGAAAAGAACTCCAGAAAAAAGAACTAAATAAAATGGAGACAAGCAATTTACTAGATGCAGAGTTCAAAACAGTGGTTATAAGGATATTCAAAGAACTTAATAAGAACTTCAACAGCATAAAAAAGGACCCGTCAGAAACAAAGGATATACTAACTGAAATGAAGAATAATTTACAGGGAATGAACAGTACAGTTAATGAAGCGGAGAATCAAATGAGGGATTTAGAAAATAAGGAAGCAGAAAACACCCAATTAAAATAGCAAAAGAAAAAACAATTCAGAAAAATGAAGATCGTGTAAGGAGCCTCTGGGACAGCTTCAAGCATTCCAACATTTGCATCATGGAGTGCCAAAGGAGAATAGGGAAATGATGTTCTCCACTACTGGAGAGAACCAGCACAGAAGAAGTCAAAGGTAATGATTTTGTGGTAGTGATTCCATGATGTTAGCTGGGTACCAGTTCTAGAGAGCAACCAATCCAGATTTTTGATGGCCACCATGCTCTGAAAGAGAGGAATCCAGGAAGATAAATGAAATTCTTAAAACATAATGATGTTTTTGCATACATTAAGAAGAGATTTAAAATTTAGAAAAGTTGAGTTTGAATTAATTCTTAGTACAATAGAAAATATTGAGACTAGCCTTGACCAGGTAGCTCAGTTGGTTATAGCATTGTCCTGATACACTAAGGTTGCAAGTTCAATTCCCCTGGTCAGAGCACCTACAAAAATCAACCAATGGATGTATGGATAAGTGGAACAACAAAAACTTGATGTTTCTCTCCTTCCCCCTTCCCCTCTCTCTTTCCAAAATCAATAAATTTAAAATACAAAGAAAATGAAATACTGAGGCCAAATCATCGAAAGAAAAGAGGTGGGAAAATGCAGAAGAGCATAAAAAGGCACATCTGAAATGGAGCCTATAAAGGAATGGTGTGAAAGAAACATTTGAAAAAATAATCACTGAGAATTTCCCTAAATTGTTTAAAGACATCAATTTTCCTATTCAAGATGCACTATAAATTTCAAGCAAGAAAAATACAAAACAAATCTCATTTAGATGCAATATAATAAAAACACTGAAAATTGAAGAGAAATTTATTCACAAGTAGTTGGGAGCTAAAAATACAAAAGACTATTTTCAAAGGAGCAAGAGAAAGCCGATAGCTAATGGAGCCAGAAGATAGTAGAATGACATCATTAAGATACAGAAAGAAAACAAGTGACGAAATAGAGTTCTGTATCTAGCAAAAATATCCCTTAAGAGTGAAGGTAAAATAAAGAGAAATCCAGGTATATAAAAATTAAGAGAATTTGGAAACTTCTGGCCAAGATGGAGGCATAGGTGGAAATACTGTGCCTCCTTGCACAATCAAGATTAAGGACAACAAATATTTACAAACAATAACACAACCAGAACACAGAAAATTGAACTACAGAAGTCCCACAACCATTCAACTACACCAGTAAGAGAGGCGGAGTCGGCGGACAGGGATGCAGCAAGAAAAGGCAGTGGCTGGCACACCTAGGAGTGCCAAGGAGCATAGGTGGCATGGAGCTTGCTGACCCTAGACACAGTTGGCCGACTGCAGACACGCATTTGCGCACAGATAAACTAGGCAAGAGCAGGCAGTGAGACGGACCACACAGCCCAGGGCCCCAGTGACGGGAAATAAAGCCTAAAAATACCAATTGAAAAGGTGCCAGGAGAGACTCCCAGCAACACAAGAGAGGTTGTTGGGGAGAACTGCAGGGTCCTGGAGCTTGCATAGGCCCGCCCACCTGGGAACCAGAGCCAGGGGGGCCCAGTTTGCTTGTGGGAGGCAGCAGAGGAGATGCAAATAGGAGAGAGCGCGGAACAGGCGCCATTGTTCCCGCTCTGACCCCGCTCCCACAGACAGGGTCACAACCCCAAAACTAGGTTGCCCTGCCCTGATAAACACCTCAGGTTCTGCCACCCATATGTAACAGCCCCCACCTGACCCAAAATGACTCAAACAGAAGAATAGCCCAAAGCCCCAGAGCCAATACTTTTAAGCGACCAAGAGATAGCCAACCTATCAGATGCACAGTTCAAAACACTGGTGATCAGGAAGCTCACAAAACTGGTTGATTTTGGTCACAAATTAGATGAACAAATGAAGGCTATGCTAAGTGAAATGGAGGAAAATGCACAGGGAACCAATAGTGATGGGAAGAAAACTGGGACTCAAATCAATGGAGTGGACCAGAAGGAAGAAAGAAACATCCCATCAGAAAAGAATGAAGAAACAAGAATTCAAAAAAATGAGGAGAGGCTTAGGAACCTCCAGTACATCTTTAAACATTCCAACATCTGAATTATAGGAGTACCAGAAGGGGAAGAGGAAGAGCAACAAGTGGAAAACTTATTTGAACAAATAATAAAGGAGAACTTCCCCAATCTGGCAAAGGAAATAGACTTCCAGGAAGTCCAGGAAGCTCAGAGAGTCCCAAAGAAGGTGGACCCAAGGAGGAACACACAAAGGCACATCATAATTACATTACCCAAGATTAAAATGAAGGAGAGGAT
Source organism: Carollia perspicillata (assembly GCA_004027735.1). NCBI lineage: Eukaryota > Metazoa > Chordata > Mammalia > Chiroptera > Phyllostomidae > Carollia > Carollia perspicillata. Next base: position 9,634 of record PVKM010002516.1, on the reverse strand, counting down.
CCTAGAAGCAGCAAGAGATAAGGGACAGTTACCTACAAAGGAGTTCCCATCAGACTGTCAGCTGATTTCTTCAAAGAGACCTCACAGGCAAGAAGGTGCTGGAGAGAAGTATTCCAAGTCATGAAAGGCAAAGACCTACATCCAAGATTGCTCTATCCAGCAAAGCTTTCATTTAGAATGGAAGGGCAGATAAAGTGCTTCTCAGATAAGGTCAAGTTCAAGGAGTTCATCATCACAAAGCCCTTACTATATGAAATGTTAAAAGGACTTATCTAAGAAAAAGAAGATAAAAAATATGAACAGAGAAAGGACAGCAAACTCACAGTTATTAACATCCACACCAAAAACAAAAGCAGACTAAGTAGACACCTAAAACAGGAGCGGAGCCTCAGAAATGGAGATCACGTGGAAGGTTAGCAACAGGGGAGTGAGAGGAGGAGAGGGTGGGGAGAAGGTACAGAGAATAAGTAGCATAGATGGTGGGGAGAAAATAGACAGGGAGAGGGCAAGAGTAGTGTGGGAAATATAGAAGCTAGAGGACTTATGATACATGGACATAAACTAAAGAGGGGGAGTGTGGGTGGGAGGTGGTGTGCAGGGTAGAGGGGAATCAAGGGGGGAAATGGGAGAACTGTAATGGTATAATCAATAAAATATATTTTAAAAGTTAAGAGAATTTGTAATCAGCAGACCTACACTAAAGCAAATGCTACAGAGAGCTTTCCTGGTGGAAGCCCAGCAGTAAACATTTGGATGACATTAAATGTGCATTGGTTGTGTGAGACACAATGTCATGTGGAGCTTGAGATATATGTAGAATGAAAATTTATGGGAGTAATTCAAAAGAGGGGAGAAGAATAGATGGGATTTATATTTTTTAGGATTATAGCATTGTCTGTGAAAGTAATATGTATTAGACATTATAAGACAAGCATGTATGTGATAAACTCAAGAAATCCACAAGGAACAGTAGAAGAATGTTTAATAATCTTTTTGATTAATTCAATGGAAGGCAAGAAATGAGAAAAGAGAAACAAAACAAATGAGACAAAACAAATTATTAGATGGTAGAAGTCAATGTAAATTTATTGATCTCTGCATTATGTATAAATTGTCTAGATGTTAAAATTTAATAACAAAGATTATAAGACTGCTTTAAAAATAAAGCCCAACTATATTCTGCTTACAAGAGATATACCTTCAATACAAAGACATAAAAAAGGCCCTGGCCGAGTAGCTCGGTTGGTTAGAGCCAAGGTTGTAGGTTCAATCCTTGGTCACGACACATACAACAATCAACCAGTGTACGTATGAATTATTCTATGAGTAGTTTATTCAAATCAAACTTGGTGTTGCTCTAATACCAGACAAAATAGACAAAGTAGAGAAGAAACATTTTAAAGAAATACTTTTTAACTCTTAAAGGGTCATTTTAACAGAGGGAGAAGAGTCTAAATTTATATATACACTTAAATAACATATCTTTAAAACATATAAAGCAAAAACTGACAAATGAGGAGGAAAGGTGAAAAATCTATAGTCACATTGGGAGATTTTAACATAACTGTCCCAACAACTAATCATACAAGTAGAGAAAAATCAGTAAAGATATAAACAACCCAATTAATAAACTTGACACAATTGATATGTCTGGCAAATAATGAACGTTCTTTTTCACTCTTTTTTCTTTTGATGCTTTAATCTGGAAACTTTTTATTGATATGTTTTCTCTATTCTGTATGTTGAATCCATATTTTCTTGAACATATTAATAATGGCTACTTTTTAAAGTCCGTGTCTGAAAAGTGAAACATCTAAATTTTTTTAAAGGAGGTTCTGTTACAAGATTACCAAATATCACACCTGGACTGATTTTTTAACCTCACAAAAGATTAAAAGCATGAGCTGTTGTTTTTATGCAGTCAGCTAAGGGAGAGATTTTATTTGCATATTTGGAAGTATTTTCAACTAAAGCAGGAGCCAGCTAATGAGAAAGTATGAGCTCCTTTCCTCAAAGCTGAAAGGAATGTCATTTCCACCAATATTTAAAAAGTGATATTTACAGGGAAGTTTTGCATAAAATGAGGCAAGCAATAGTTTCAGCTACAGCATTTTCTTCCTGATATGGAATCTTCTACTAATTGGAACCTGGACTCAGGTGACCTGGAGAAGAATGCCCGGTTGTTTGAAATGCCTTCCTGACACTTTCTTGTAGTGTCTTGGAGTTTACACATGATGATTCAATTAATTTACTTCTGTCCAAGGAACATTTATTAACTATGCTGGAAGCATGCACTATACTCAACCATGCAGGGGAGGGGATGAAGAGATCTAAGTCATCACTGTCTCCTGCTTGTATCATTGCAAAGACCAACCAAACAAAACCAGTCCTTCCCCTGCCACACGCACAAAAACTCGTCTTCCCACATCTACTCTTGTGTTTTCGATCTATTCTTCATATTGCAGTCAATGTTCGCTTTTAAAATCATAATTCTGACCTTTTCATTCCTCTTATTAAAACCTCTGATGAGTTCTTACTGCTCCCAGGATAAAATAATAAATTCTTAGTACTGAAAGTTGCAGACCCTGACTGCTTCAGTAGCCTCACTTCATTCACAACCCCCTCATTCATTAAATCCCCACAACTGTGACTTTTTTTTCAGAACTTAGAACATACCATTATTTCTGGTTTTAGATTTCTTAAATACTATTTTAATTCTCTTTCCACTTTCACTTAGCTTCTTATTATCAGTTGGAATACAGTTCAAACATAATTTCTTCCAGAAAGCATTCCCTAATTTCCAAAACTAAGTTATGTCTATTATATGCTCCTGTTGAAACCTGCATTTTTCATCATTATATTCAACATACTTGTAATTGCTTATTAATGTCTGGCTTACCTGATAGACTAGAAGCTTCATGAGGGCATTTAAAACTGTGGCTAGCTCCACTAATTAACAAATGAATAAAATTAATAAAATTAATGAAAAATCACTGTTATCAGAAGCACACACATCACTCTTCACCTTAACACAAGATAAACCACGTGTAATAGTGTAAACACACAGAGTAAACACACATCACTCTTCACCTTAACACAAGATAAACCAAGTGTAATAGTGACACAACATGCAATGAAAGTAATAGGAAGATAAGGGAGGACGACATCAACCCTCAGTAAGATGTAAAATACACTATTGGAGCTGGGCCATGAAGGATGGGGAGAGCTCTGATAGGAAGAATGATGGGAAAGGATTTCAGAAGGAAAGAGTAGCTTAAGTGAAGGAATTAAGAGCAGAAGCTACAGGTAGATTTGGACAAATGCATGTACTCCAATACAATTGAGTAGGTATAGACCATTGAGAGGTATAAACCATTTGGAAGAGTGCGGTGCACGACAAAGCTGGAAAGGTAGGCTGACATGATCAAACTGAGTATCAGACTGAAGAATTTGTATGTTATTCTGCAGGCAATAGGATCAGATCTGGCTTTAAAAAGATAATTCTGCATTGTATAGAAGAGAGGGAAATAAAAGAGAGGGAAAGAAGAGGAAGAAAGATCATTTAGGAACTGTGTAGAGGAGGCAGTCTATTTACAGATACCAGTCACTCACACTCTAAGTGTGTCTGTAAACATTTAAGACACACAAGTGATAAAGAAACCTCTGTCTTGCTGTGTGCAAGTATTCCAGAAGAATGCAGGTTATCCTATGGATATTGCAGATGCTGATTCCAGAAAAAAAGATCCATTCAGCTGAATTTATGCTGATTTCTGAAAGTTCCAGTTTTAGTGGTTTTCATTTAGAAACAGGTTTTTATTATTTTTCTACAATTTATTGATATGTAATTGACAATTAAAATTATAAGATATTTGAAGTGTGCATCATGATAAGTTTATATATACATACATTTTGAAAGAATTCCCCCCACCTAGTTAATTAACACACCCATTAATTCACATATTTATCTCCTCCCCCCACCTTTTTTGGGTAAAAACACTTAAGTTCTACTCTCTTAGCAAATTTCAATTACACAACAGTGTTATCATCTATAGTGACTATGTTATGCATTAGATCCTCAGACCTTGTTCATCTTATAGCAAAGTTCATACCCTTTTACCAAATACTTTTCTACTTTCTGTTTCTATGAGTTCAACTTTTTAAAAAGATTCCACATATAAGTAATACTATGTAGTACTCAAAACAGATTTTTATCAGAGATAAATAAGACTATCTCCAATAACTGGTACTGGTTATTTCATTTAAGAAGCAAAATACCTCAATTATATAAAGACGCTGATCTAACTTTTGAGAACAGAAATAGTAGAGGATGAAATTATTTAAACCTCTTCCCCAATTTCAGAAAAATGAACACTCATACACAGCTGGTATAACCACAACCTACCTAAAAACCAATTTGGCAATTAGTTTCCTTCACAAGACAATTGATGTTTCCATTTTCTATGGCACAATACTTTATGTGTGAATCCTTAATGCTTCATCCTCTCATGACTTTGAATTCTTTTAAGTACTTGTGGGTGTCTTTCTTTCCTAGGCCCTGCATAAAGTATTTGCAAGAAACTATGGAGTTGTGGTAATTCCTCTGAGGATGAATATTTGCTCCATTTATATCAAATATATATTTTGCTGCTGTTTCTGTGCTTTTTCTGAAGACAGAAAAAGCTGTTATTTTAATTCTGAATCATGATGTAATCATGATTAATTTTAAGTAGCAATTAAATTTAATGTGTGTGTTTCAAATAATACCTATGATTAAAGCATCAGTAATTTGAATGGTATAATCAAGGTCACACATTCATAGGCATTGATAACTATGATAAGGCTACAGCTTGGGTGAGAATAATTTTACAACATACTACACTGACTTCAAAAACGTTAAAGCATGGGGGAAATGTGCACCACAGAGTCAATGAAATAGGTTGATATTTTTTTATAGAGAATATCCTACTTGGATGCAGATTTCAACTTTCAAAGATTTGTAATCTAGTTGGGGAAGCAAGATGCACCATGATTCAAACTAACCTAATAAGAAAGTATGTTAGCTCACAAAACTGGAAAGCCAGAGTAACGTGGGAGAAGCTTTCAGGGTTGGTAAACCCAGTGGGAAATTTATGTGATCAAGAACTCAGTTTTTTCCCAACGGCCTGCTCTGCCTTTCTTAATATCAGGTTCATTCTGAGGCTACTCTTCTTTCCTCCTCAGTGATTTTAAGATGGTTATCAATAGCTATTGAGGCCACATTCTACTTCATAACATACAGCCAGAGCAGTGAACTTACTTTTCCAGAAGCTTCCAACAAACCTCCCCTGTGACTTGTTAGTACATGTGAATTGGTTCACATGCCTCTTCTGAAGCCAATTACATGACAAATATAAGGGAATATCCTGTAGGTTTAGATTAATCCAGTCTGCAGAACTATGGAATTGGATCTATTTTGCCTGAGGCATATGGAAGGGTGAACTCTTGGTCAAAATTAGAGTTCAGTTAGTATGAGAAAATGTAGTAATAATTTCTGTTCACTCCAGAGCCCTCTTGAATACTTTTGCATCTCTTCTAGACCCTAGCACATAACATACTAGTAGTAATTTCCTTACGATCAAGGACTGTGCCTAACTTATTTTTTCTATTCCTCTTCATTTCTTGCACATATCCAACATTTCATAAATATCTGCTGTTATTTTAACCATAGTCATTACTGTTTCTGACAGTGATTGTGTTCCTTGTCAGAACAATCTTGAAATGACCTATAGTTTCCCTTTTTTTTTTTCAATTCAGACCTCAGTCCCTATACCAATAGAAAGAAAACAAAAAATTTACTTGAAAAATCTAGCTCAGTAACATTCTTGGGCTAAATTCTTAATATTCTCAAGAATTTCATGAACACAGCAGCTTATCCATGAAAGTAACATTGAAGGTATGTAACAAATAGTGAAACTTTTTTTAAAAGATGAATATAATAATCAAAGCTGTTTATTAAAAACTTTCAAAAAGATTCAGGGAAAGGAAGGAGTAACCCTTTGTCTACATCAAAAGATTCCTTTTTTTTGTGAAACTCTGCTCCAAGGAAGACAGAAAGCATAGATTCTTTTTACTTTCTTTTATTTTGATTTGATTACAATATGAATCATTTCTTGTTCCAAACCAGTCTGCTTTCCTTTCATTTGCTCCCCTAAGTCTGAAGACTAAATATAGACAACGTCTGTTTGGCCAGCTACTCTTCCTCTCCAGAGTACTCAGAGCTTTATGCCTTGGAGACTTTTCCTACTCTTTCCACTGTGAATGCCTCAAAGGCACCAGAACATGAGCTCCACATAGGCAGACACTTCGTCTTCTTCTGTATCACTAGTTCCTAGTGAAGTGTCTGGCCCAAAAACCGTATTCAATTATTTTTTAAATAATGCAATAAATGAATGAGAAGAATTTTATTAAGTAGAAAAGATGTTATCATATAGTGAACTGTGGAAAGTTAATGCTGTATTGTATTTTCCACCTAGAAAATTCTGCTAGAGCTTTAAAGGAGACGTACTTGGAAAGTGTACAATTAAACATTTCATAATAATGGTTTCCTAGTAAAAACTATATCTTCAAGGTGCAGATTCGGAAAAAACCCAAATCTTAATATGTATAATTCAGTTTTAAATATAGTTTAGAAGAGGATCTTAGAATTAAATTAGCAAAGTGTTTTGCATAGAGAAGACATTTCAGTGATAGGTTATTGGATTTAATTACATTGTCTTATAAATCAAGTGGTAGGAGTTCAAGAGACAAGTAGATATTTTGTAAAAAGAATGGCATATTGAACTGGAAGGCTTTCCTATGCAAGTGCCTTTGGTTACTTAATATCTTCAACCATGTACACTTAGTGCCTCAGAATCCCCAGGATTACCAGGTGAGTGGCACCTAGCATTTAGATAATTAATAGCAAATAGAGGGAAAGGGTGTTAGAAGAGGACACTTGTCCCTTTCATTCAAGTTCAGGTAATTTATTCAATAAAATTAAATTATGAATTTAGGGAAATGCCTTGGTACTTAATCACATCCCCAGAGTGATTTCTGGACTCTGGGAATGGCAAAGTCTATCAGATGCTCTATAGGTATAATCTCATACATCCTCTTATATCCACAGGAGGAAACATCTACTTCTGTGCTGCTTATTGTATATATGTTTGAAGGAAGCTTTTGAAATAGAGTAATTTATCCTTTTAGTTTTCTAGGACTTTCCCAATTTTAAAAGTCCTATGGCCCAGGAAATCCCTCAGTTACAGAAAAAACAAGACAGTTAATCAGCCTACTTTGAAACCTCCATTTAAAAAATAATAAAAAAAACTTATTTAGACCTACCCAGATTTCCTAATGCACTTTTTCACTTCCTATCTTTCCACAACTGCTCTCTCAAAATTCTAAAATGTTTCTCCCTTGTACCTCTGCTGACTTTTTTCACTTCAGCTTATTAAGGATTTACAAACTAAGGTTTGGTATTTATAGCTTAATATCATTATACTTGTTAATCTTTAAATAGATAGATGACCTCCACAAATTTTATTTGACTTTTCAGAGAAGATAATACAGGTGCACAAAAATACTTTATTTTATTAGCCTTGAGTCTTTGGATTGAGGAATCCTAGAATGAGAATGAAAACTAGGAAAATATGCTTTACAAATTTGAAAATCCAAAGGTAGGACAATGTTTTTTTAAAGATCTTATTTATTTTTGGACAGGGGAGAAGGGAGGGAGAAAGAGAGAGGGAAACATTAATATGTGGTTGCCTCTCACATGCCCCCTACTGGGGACCTGGCCTACAACCCAGGAATGTCCCCTAACTGGGAATCAAACCTGCAACCCCCGGGTTCACAAGCTAGCACTCAATCCACTGAGCTACACCAGCCAGGGCAAGATAGGGCAGTGAAGCATGAGGATACCTCCTTTGTGGGATTTCCCCATCAACTTTCTTTTTTTAAGTGATTCAACTTGAATTTTCTTCTACTCTAGTATATTCCAAGGTGGGGTATGCAGGAATTAATTTTAGGTGGTAAGCAGGGATTATATTAACAACTTGAGCAATACAAAATGTTTTTTTTCCCATTATCTTTTAATAATACTGATTTTGACAAGAAAAAATTTCATTTTCATGTAATATGTCTTAATGCCTCTGTAATATCAACTAATCTTCCTTTGTAACAAAGAGTCAGTCAAGCCTTGAACTCAGAATTCAAAAGTATCTAGCTGGAATTTAATGAAAAGTTTACATTTTTTGTGATATTTATTTCCATGGTTACTTTCTACTTATGATAATGAAATTTTTTTTATTTTAAAAAAATTTTCAGGAGTGATATAATGACATTTTTCTTTTTAGGTAAACATATGTAATAACAATAACTCACTTAAAGGAGAAATATTTGGCAAAAACCATGAAGATGAAATGGGGTTTACTAAAGCATAAGAACATTTGCCTAAGTTTCCATATACTCAAGAAAATATAAAGATACCCTGGAGAAGGGTGGCATCTAAAACCCCCTCTGCCCCTACAGACATACAGGCATCTGGCAGAAATGAATGAAACAGTGTGCATACTATGTCAAAGCACAGAAACTCGGATTTGTAACAGAACTTTAAAAGGAAAGCACTTCAGAGTCTTTGTCTGTTTCTCATGCCACAATGCCCTTCTTAGCATCCAGCAACAAACACCAACTAGCCTTGTAGTTATTGGACCTAACACATTCCTCTATATTCTAAGGTGTTGGCATATTCAGAACCTCAACTTACTGTGCAGGAGAACAGCCATGAACTCTCCTTGATATTAGTATTAAAAGGATTGAAATGAAATCCTTGAGTTTAGTTGTTGAGCTGGCATTGAGGAACAGAAATTTCAAATGGTGCTAGATTTCTGTAATTCTGTATTCCATAATATATAAAATATTTTTAGGCATCACATTAAGATTTAAAAGAAAAAATCTAGAAGAGACTTCCGGCCAAGATGGAGGTATAGGTAGACATGCTGAGTCTCCTTGCACAACCAAAATAAGGACAACAACAATTTAAAAACAAAAAAAAACAACCAGTACTGACAAAAAATTGAACTGTATGGAAGTCCAACAACCAAGGAGTTAAAGTAGACACATTCATCCAGACCAATAAGAGGGGCAGAGTTGGGGAGCTGGGACAGAGAGGGCTTGCAGCAGGGCAGCTGGTGGACCCTGGCGGGCAAAGGGGCAGTTGGCAGACCCAGCGAGGTTGAGGGCTGTAGAAGGGCAAGGCATGTCCAGTTCTACTTTCGCGTGCAGATAAACCAGGCGAAACTGGGGAGCAAGACAGACCATGCAACCCAGGGTCCCAGCTCGAGGAAATAAAGCCTCAAACCACCGATTGAAAACACCTGTGAGGGTTGAGGTGCTGGGAGAGACTCCCAGCCTCACAGGAGAGTTCGTTGGAGAGACCCACAGGGCCCTAGAGCATACACAAACCCACCCACATGGGAATCAGCACCAGAAGGGCCCAATTTGCTTGGGGGAAGTGGGAGAAGTGACTGAAATCCAGCAGAGAGAAGCGCTGCAAGCGCCATTGTTCCCTTTCCCTCTCAGAATCCTGCCCCACATACAGCATTACAACGCAGCAGTA
>PVKM010002515.1:15141-64441 GCA_004027735.1 Carollia perspicillata | reverse complement strand
GGAGCAGAGCCACAGAAATGGAAGGTTAGCAACAGGGGAGTGGGAGGAGAGGGTGGGGAGAAGGTACAGGGAATAAGTAGCATAGACGGTGGGGAGAAAATAGACAGGGAGAGGGCAAGAGTAGTGTGGGAAATGTAGAAGCTAAAGAACTTATGATACATGGACATGAACTAAAGAGGGGGAGTGTGGGTGGGAGGGGATTGGCAGGGTGGAGGGGAATGAAGGGGGAAATGGGAGAACTGTAATGGCATAATCAATAAAAAAGTTAAAAAAAAGACTTGCACAGAAAGAAAAAATAATGGACTCTTACATAATACTGCTCTCATTAAGCGGTATTAGTCTATGGAGTTAATATTCAGTGTAAAATTTTAACACTACCATTTTCCATTTCATGGCTATAACTCCCCTTTCCTAATGAGCAAATTAGTTTGTTCAAGTTTCAAAATATTGAAAATAGAAAATAAAAATTTAAAAATTAAAAAGAGAAACAGTTTTTTTGAACTCATCTGTTTTGATGCCTTTTAGTGCTTTTGCCATTTTTTCACCTCTTCCACATGGGTGAAATATGTCCCTTTGAGGACTCTTTCAATCCAGGGAAGCAAAAGAAAAGTCATTCAGGGTGAGATTGGGTGAATAGGGAGGGTAAGGCACAGGTGTAATGCCATTTTTTTTTTTGTCAAAAACTGCTGAACACTCAGCACAGTGTGAGCAGGTGCAATCGTAAATCACCCATCATGAAATGGTCAAACACCATGAAAGTCTTCAAAAAAAATTCACTGAAGCTGAACACAGCCTCTCACAACAACGCCGATGGTACACTGATATGGATGGGTTCCTAGCACACTCACCTAGTGGGCAAGCCTGTGCTATAAGAGCCCTCCCTTAGAAGATAATTCCAGTTTTTGGGGGTCCCCCTTGTATATATAACATTGAAAAGCCTAAATAAATCAAGTAAATATCAACAGATCTTTAGGAGAAAATGGACAGCAATACAATAATAATAGGAGACTTTAATATTTCACTTTCAACAATGGATAGATCATCCAGACATATAATCAATAAGGAAAAATCAGCCTTAAACAATACATTAGATCAGATTAACTTAATAGACATTTACAGAACATTCCATCCAACAGCAAGAGAATACATAATCTGTTCAAGCTCACATCGAACATTCTCCAGGATAGAACATATTCCAGGACACAAAACAAGTCTTAATAAATTTAAGAATATCAAAAGCATATCAAGCATCTTTCTGACCACAATAATGGGAAACCAGAAATAAATTACGAGAAGAAAACTGGAAATTTTACAAATATGTGAAGTTTAAGCAACGTGTTACTGAACTACTAGTGGGTCAAAGAAGGAATCAAAAGAGAAATAAAAAATATCTTGATACAAATGAAAATGGAAACATAACATACCAAAACTTATAGGATGCAGCAAAAGCAGTTCTAGGAGGGAACTTTGTAGTTATAAAGGTCTATAGTAAGAAACACAAAAGATCTCAAATAAACAACCTAAATTTACAACTGAAGGAGCTAGAAAATAAGAAAAAACTGAGCCCAAAGTTATAAGAAAAAAGGAAAACACTGATTTTTGAAAAGATAAATTTGGCAAACCTTTATACTGTACTTGTCATGAAAAAAAAAAGAGAGAAGACTCTAATAAAATTAGAAATGAAAGAGAATAACTTGCAAATGATACCACACAAATACAAAGGATCATAAGAGAATACGTCCATTTAGGAAATAATTAACTGAGGAGTCCTGAGTAGTGGGAGTGTAGGCTGGGGCCAGTTAGCTTGAAGATAGAAAAGGAATTGAATGGGAGATGGTAAAGACTAATTTTTCTTACCTCACCCTTGACCTTTTTCCATAAGTCAAATGAAAGAAGTTAAACACTGCATGGGGCTCTGGCTTTAGGTCTTACTCTGCATGCGTTTCTCACAAGCTAACTCGATTAGCTAGGAATTCCATTAAGGGATCTTTGTCCCCTGTCACATCTGCATTACATTGGTCTCTCTACACCCTACAACAAACCCTATCAAAGACTCCCTCTCCCCATATACCTGCTAACGCTGAAAAAAGCAGGATGTTTGGAGAGAACCCAAACACCTCTAAACTTTCAAATTCCTCTCAGCAGAAAATTCTCTGAAGGAGTTTCCTTCTCCAGTCAATTACCCTTCATCCCATTCCTCAACATACTACATGCACACACACATTTTTCTATACAACACTTAAGGAGAATAACAAATTCTTATTGCTTACAGAATTCTAGTTCTAGAAGTCTTGGTGACTTATTGTGGTCAATTGATTAATCGTTTTGGGTTGTGAAATTCAACATCATGTTAAATGTGAAGCTTTGGGACTATTTATTACTAATGATTTTCAGGTTTATCTGTTCATAAATTCAAGTCAGGTATTTTCTCCTGAGAACCTACCCCTGACTCACTGCACCACTCTACTTCTGCATTTAGATGTTTCCCTATGACACTAAAATATTTGACTAAAATGTTTGATGCTATCAAATCAGGCTATTGATATTAATATCAATATGTCTTGAGTGCTATGCTTAGTATATCTATTAATAAAACTTGAATTTTCCTCCTTTTGGCTTCTGCAAAAATAATTTATAGAGACACAAATAGAATTATAGAGACACAAATAGTAATATTAAAACTATCCACCATGAAAGTCAATACTTGACAGCAGCATGTAATTTAAGAGTTGCATACATATGAATTCAGACTTTGTGATTTCTAAGTGTATACATTAGCTGCATACCAGAAATTTAGAGTTTCAGAAGCAGCAAGCTGTCAAATGATAGAGCACTGATGTTTTGAAATTGAACTTCTCTGCAAAGCAGGAAAATTGGCAAAACTGGGGTAGTACATAAAATAGACATGCCTCTGTGCTCCAACAAATTGTCCTTAAGTATATTCATTAACACTGTTTCTTTGTTGAAAATTTCTGTTTGATAAAAGACTTGATTTTGAGCTTTGAATTATAAATTTCCCAGAAAGGGGGAAAATTTGCTTTATTTTGGAAGCTCATTTGCAAACAATATCAAGCATAACCCTCAATTAAACAGTTGACAGCTATATTAATGCAATGTTTAATAATCTTGTCACAATATTTCTCAACTCCAAAATATTTTCACAGTAAAAAAGATCAACAGAGAAAAATAATTTGCTATTTCAGGAAGTGAGTCTATTAAAAGTTATTTGAATTTGTGGACCAATTTGAGAAACCAAGCCCATTTTATGTAGTGTAGGTTTCCTCAAAACCTGCCAGCCAGTGGGTACCAATGAAAGGCAGGAGAGATGTTACTTTAATCACATCAACATTTATTCCACTGACTCTTGCTATCCACTAATGACCTTTCAAAGTACAACCCCACTATTTCTGCTGATCCCCTAGGACATTTCAGGTGAACTACATCATTTTTTCTTTTGTTTTGTTTTGTTTTGTTTGTTTGTTTGTTTGCCAATTCTTCTGGTTGATGTCCACTGCCCTCAACACAAAGCACAGTTGTTCCACATAGAAGTGGGGAAATGTCATATTTCCCTAAAATGCATCATACCTCCTTTCTTGGGCAAAAGCAGTGCACCTTCTGCTTCAGTTTCCCCCACATTCCTCTCCCCTAGGACAGGTAGAAATACTCTGCTACTCCATTCAGCAGAAAATCCTTATGATGTTTGATAAATGCAAATGACTCCTAGGAACACCATGCCAATGTATTAGTGATAATCAAGTATATATTAATACTGGTTAGGCAAATGTCATTACATATAAATAAAATAAGAAATGTTTAAGGAAACTGAGAACTTTGAAGATGGATAAGAAGTAGCAGATAATCTGACAATATTTATGATTATTTCCAATGTGCATATCCTTTAACATAGTAATACAACTTTGAGGAGCATAATATAATAATATGTTTCATAAATACAAAAACATAGCATGTGCATATGCTTGTATATTATATATAGCATATATTATATAAATTTTATGTTATACAACATATAGTATATGCATCTGTAAGTAAATAGAAAAAGTGTAGAAAGCTAATGGTATGGTATTACCACCAGTTACCTCAAAAGGAAAACATGGAGGCAATAAGGAGAGACATTAAAAATTAAATCTTTTGATTATTTTCTTAGTTATGATGATCACTTATTCATGTGTAATTAACACATTTTAATTAATGTAAATGTGGAAAAACTTTATTGAAAAGAAGCAGGGAGAAAACTCAATAGAGTGTTACTTTCACAGGTAAGAAATAGATAATATTATTAATACATAATTATGGTAACCAATTAAATTCAACAATATATATTGACTGCCTATAATATGCTTAACATGTTTTTCAGCATTGTGACAAATACAGAATAAAAGTTAGCCATGGTTCTTGCTCTCAAAAACCTTGCAAGCCTATTAAGTAACAAAAAGTATACATTATTATTATCTCGAAGGCAGTGCTTTGCTCAGGAGTGGTGCATAAAATATGGGTGCATTGATTAATAGGAAGGTGGTGAATTGGTACTGGATTTGCTACAAAACAGTTTGTGGGTGTAGCTGAGGCTGTTGATTCTTCATTCTCTAGCCCTTACCACTTTAATGCATGCCCGCTCAACTTTGCAACAGCTAGGATCTGCAACTTTTGGTCTGAGAACTCTTGAACCACCAGAGCTTGCTCTGCTTCCACATATGGTGGGCCAGGAGTGCCAACGAGTTAACATAGCTCTCAAGGAAGGACTGGTGGCACTTGGTGTATAAGTTCTCCAACTTCATTGCCCCTCAAGTGGAATAACTCAGGTTTTATATTGGCTCTCAGAGGTCTCCAATAAGATCAGGTTTCAATTTTCCACAGTGATGGCTCACTTGATAGCACACACTGGCCTTGACCATCTTAATCTTTCTAGTTGCACTTCCATATTCCCTCACCAATGTGCCCTAGGAAACAATGCAACTAAATCCTTATCTTATGGCCATCTCTTGGAGGAATCCAAACCAGGATACTGAAGGACAACACACCTGTTTCAGATCTTATAGCTTTCATATATTCATCACTATAGGTATTTAAAGCAGAGAGAAATTTAATTCTTGGAACTGGTTTAAAGGCACTGTATTACTTTCTGTTGCTGCTGTAATAAGGTACTGCAAATTGATTAGCTTAAAATTACACAAATTTATTCTCTTAATGTGCTGACGTCAAAAGTCCATCATTAGTTTCACTGGGATAAGGTCAAGGTGTCAACAGGGCTTATTCCTTCTGTAGACTCTGAGGATGAATTTTTTCATTTAGTTTGTGAATTCATTTAATGAATTTTTCATTTAAGCTATCGCAATTTTTACCTCCAGAATTTCTGATTTGGTTCTTTTTTATACTTCATCTCTTTACTGATATTATCTATCTGTTCTACACCATTCTCCTTGTTTTCTTTGGTTCTTGTCTACTGTTACTTTTAGCTCTTTGAGCATATTTTAAAAAATTGATTTAAATTTTTTGTCTATTAAGTCCAAAGTATGTTCTTCTTCAGAGACAGTTTCTGTCAATTTCATTTTTTTCCTGTGAGTGGGCCATATTTCCTGTTTCTTTGTATGCCTTTTATTTTTCTATTGAAAACTAGAAATGCTGAAGATTATAAAGTGGTAACTCTTGAAATCATATTTCCCCCCTCCTCCGCAGGGTTTGCCATTGTTTATTGCTGAAGGCTTCAGTCATCTGTTTAACGACTTTTCCAAACTTTTTTTGTCACAACTATTCTTTGTTGCATGTGGTCACTGAAATCTCTATATTGTTAATTCAACGGGCAGCTAATTATCTGCCACAGACTTCCTGAACCACTTGGAACCAAACCACCCCCTGCTTTGCAGATTGGCTCTGTGCTGCAGCACAACTTTAACACTAAGCCAGGTCACCTGTTTAAGGAAATGCCTTAACATCTGCCTTAGGCATCACATCCTGCTTTAGTGGAACCCAGAGATCAGCCAGAGGTGCAAGATGAAGATTATCTCAGGTCTTTTGTGAACATGCATCATAGGCTGGACATGTGTGTCACACTCTGAATTCTCTGGTATTTGTAGTAGCCTTTCAAAGTTGTTATTATCCTGAGAATTTTCCTTCTCAGTTTTCTCCTTCCCAAACTCTTGGGTCTGTCTTCTACTTGCTCCATCTTCTGTCTCCTGTACCAGGCAGCTATGTGCTGTGTGTCTTTATATGTCATCTGTTTTTGTTCTTGTCCCTCAGGGAAGCACTGGAATGATTAAAATACACAACACAATTTTGGGGGAACAAAATTTATATTGTCCTCTCTTGTGCACAAGCAGCAGCAAAGCACACCAAGAACATGGGTCACTGTCCCCATAGCCACCACTGCACTGGGGAATGAAGGATGGCAAGCAGGTAAAAAAAGTCACAATATTTTCTTACCAAAATTTAGGTGTGTCTACCTTCGTTACGCACTTCCCTGGTTGTTGTAAGATTTTGAGATCCCACAGTTCCAACAAAGTTGATTCAGATTTCCACCAGCTTAATGTCAGGGACCAATACTTGGAGCTCTCTAACCCATTTCTATGACATCATCTCTGCAACTTTCTTGCACAAATTAAGGCATATCCATTCTCTCCCCAAAAGGGAGAAACACAAGGACTTATTAGTCACTCCATTCGTGTCTGGTGATGTTAATGTCTTTTCCACATAAGTAAAAAGTCCACTGGATATTTCAAACCTCAAGACTAACTATCAAAAGTGAACTACTACCAATATTTCTATTTAAAGTACAAGAGGAAGGGGAGAGAATGAAAAAAAACACATGTTTTCCAAGCAAGGAACAAGACACACACACTGAACAAAATATGCTGTAGTTCTTGTTTCTGTAATTGAACATAAACTATAGCAAAAAAAAAAAAGAAAAAGAAATTCTTTTTTCTATTAGTAATTCCATAGGTATTTCTATTAGTAATAAGGTAGTTCCTCTACCTTATTAGCTGGTTAAATTTCTTTAGCTGGCTGGATGATTCAAAACTTCATTGTAAGGAATATGAGCATTAACTAGGTAGTCTTTGATTAACTTTTATGACTGGACATGGAGCCCCACAGAATCCCTGAAGTTCTTGTCATAGTCTTATCTGCTTCTAGTTTATACAGTATTCCAGTTTCCTCTTGTTAACCAATATTAAGCACTATGTCTAATAGAGTATCCCTCTTTTTTGCCTGTAATAAGGTTAGTAGCCTGAGGAACCTTACAGGATCCAAGTAGAAGTCTCAGCTTTCCATTCAATAGAAACATTGCTGTGTTCTCTGACAGAAATATTCCCAAATCCCCACTTGGGGAATCAACACCTTTAGCCAGCATATCCAAAAGTTTCAGGGATTTCTCAGCAAAATTTAATGATGGATTATTAGGTGGATTAGTGAGAGAGGCCACTCTCACCTTCACCCCTTAATTTCCAGATGTGTGCATTTTTGCTATGAAAAAATTGTACCAATTTTTTGGTCATTGTACCAGTATTGTACCAATTGTACCAATATTGGTCATTGGTTTAGAGCATATGTCACATTCTTGAGGACAGTTCCTAACCCATGTGTATAACCTATAATAGACACTATGGCTGTATCTTCAATAGATTATTTTAAAAGTCTATGAGGCCAATTGCTTTTTCAGTAGTGGAGCACATAACTGGAGCAGTTAATTTTATAGCCATGAGACCAAGCCACAATACCTTTCATGAAAAATTAGATATTTGATGACAAGCAATGTAATGTGAAATATGATAGTGAACAATTCATTCTTTAAATCTATGAATGGTGATACTGACAATGTGTCACCGGTGGGGATTCCAATCTATATTTAGCATATACATACTCTAGTAAGGACAAATTGTTGCTACTTCCATGATGGAAGACACTGAATGTAATCAATCTCCTGCACTCCCCTGCCTGCCCTCCTCCATCTGAAGAAAATGATGTCACATTAGGGGTCACTGTTATTTCTGTTGTTGGCAGACAAACCAACCAATAATGATGGTAGCCAGACCAGCCTGAATAAGGTTAAGTCAATGTTGTTGAGTTCATACCTAACCCCCATTCCTGCTGCCATAACCACTTTGCATGTTGAGCGATCTGGCACAAAGGAACTGACTGATACCAATAAGATGACTATTTGGAGTGACCAGTCTTGCTTGAAAAAGTGAGAAAATTGATCAGATTCACATGAGCAGATGGTAAAGAAGAGATGTTAGGTTACACAAAAGAATAAGGCATGGGTAATCATAAAATTTGGCAAAGCATGGGGACCCAAGCCTGGCCGAAGGCAAGTTTTTGTCTTAGAGAAATTTTTTAGGAAAAACAGAGATTACAAAGAAAGGGAATTGTAAAATTCTATTAAAAACAACAACAAAAATTCATAACTATGTGTAGTCATGGATGTTAACTAGACTTACTGAGGTGATCATTTCACAATGTATACAGATATTGAATCATTATGTTGTATGCCTGAAACTAATATAATGCCAATCATACTTCAATTTTAAAAATCTTAAAAACTAACAACAGCAATACATAGTTTTACTGGCTTACATTTATCAAGCCCTTTCTGTGTACTGTGCTGAGCACTTTATATGTATAATATTATTTATTCTCCAAAAAGGCACTTGTGAAGTAGATATTATTTGCAATGAACTGAATGTTTGTGCCTCCTTCAAATGTATGTTGAAACTCTAATGCCAATGCGGCAATGTTTGAAACTGAGGCCTTTAAGATGTAATTAGAACATGAGGGTGAAACCTTCATGAATGAAATCAGTGCCCTTATAAGAAGAGGCCAGAGAGCTCACTAGTACTCATCCTATCTTGCCAGTATTAGAAGTCTGCAACCAGGAAAAGGATCTTGACCAGAACCTGAGCATGCTGGCACTCTGATCTTGTACTTCTAGTCTTTAAGACTATGACAAATTAATTTTCCTGTAGATTAGCCACCCAGTTTAGAGTATTTTTAATAGCATTCCAAACTAAAACACTATTATTATTCCCAGATTAGAGAATAATTTCAGGTGAAGTAATTCAGAATAATGTCAGGTTAAGGATAATGTAGAGGTTAAATAAGAAATTATGGAGTTCCTATTGGTAACGACACACAGAAACCCACAGAAGTTGTTCATTACTGGGTTATACTGCCTTAGTATTCAGGTTAAGTAGTATGGACTCTGACATTACATGAAGGAGAATAACTGAGAAGATTTGAGCAAAATGAAAGCTTTAAAAAAGTTAATCTTGCAAAGTGATATAGCACACACTAGTTTCTGTGTGTACTAGGGAATGACTAAGAGGGAGTAAGGTGGAAAGGTCTTGAGCCTTGAAGACAAACAGTCTCAGGTTTGTATCTCAGTTCTGTCTCAAAACCTGAAAATATTAACCTTACATGCTGTTACTTTCTCATTGGTAAAGTGGATATTTAACAGTGCTTAGTTAATAATTTTTTAAATAATAAACAAGGCAAGGTGTATTATGCTTGGGCCCTGATACAGAGTTGATACTCCACGTATATTGCTCCTCTTTTTTCCATCACTTTTGTTCTCAGTAGTGAATATTGAAATAAGTTTCTAAAAGACTTTAAAAATATGAATCTAATTGTTCTAAAATTTGTTAAATTGGACTCTTTCAGAGTGTGGTATGGCACTTTGGATAAAAATCCATTCAAAAATACTTATTTATTACTTATTATATGCTTTTCTAAATACTAGGCTCTGGAGGAACTAAAACCAGTAGGCTATGGTCTCTGACAAATGCATAGATAAGTCTAAACCAGTAACATAAAGGGTCACAGTAAAGTCAGGGAGAAAGGAAAACAGTTGAGGGAGTGCACAATGAAGTCTACTGATTACTTAAAATTCAGAAAAAATGACAGTATTTCTCAAAACACTCCAATAGATTCTTAAGTTATCCTATTAAATATTTAATGAATAATCTCTGTTCCCTTTTCTGTCCTCCTCAAAAGCAGGAGGATTGATGGAGGAAATGAAGATAATTGGCTAATAAAGTAGTAATCTCAAGTTTCTCTATTGGTAACTAAGAAAATAGCTGGTAAAAGGTAAAAAGCCTAACAAGGGGAACATTTTTATTATCTCTAACAGTTCCAATAGTGAATAATTGAGAAGGAGAAAATGAAGAATAAAAGGGAGAACTTCAACATTCTTTGATTGTTAATGGAAAATAATAATTCAGTTGAGAAATATAGAAATTAACAATTACAGAAAAAATCATAAAATACTTCCTTTTATCCTTTTGAGGGCATGAATGGGGAAAACAGATCAGAAAATGAGATGGAACTGGTAACTTCCCTATTACAGTTTCAACTTACTGGGTTGTCTCAAAACAAAACAAAACAACAACAAAAAAAAATGTGGAAAACATCATGTTAACATCACTGAGTTTTAAGCTTTCTCCACCTTAAATTGCCCTCCTCCAAGTCTTTCAGTAAAATTTATCCCACTCTTTTTCCTTGTGTGTAGATACAATAACAAAAAGAAACACAGACTGTCAAGGAGAAGTGTGACTGGCCCCATCACAAACTAGCCACTGACTTTCATATAGAAGTAGCAGCCCTGAGGGAATAAAACTCAGGGAGACAGATGTTGAATCAGCAGCCACAGAGTCACCAGGGAGGAGCAGAATGAGGTGGCTGCATTGTGGGCTGGACTACCAGAGCAGAAATAATGTGAAAATTTTTATCATCCTGGAGGAAGCTGAACTTTGAATGTAGAAGAGACAAATTCTGGGGTATTAAGTACTACCCCTTATCTTTGATATTACAGTTTAAATAACAGCCATACATCTTTTCATTTCTTTCTAAACAAATTTTTTGTGCAGTGACTGTTTTATTAACTTCCCTCAGCAGAATGTAATTTCCACTTCTGTAACAATCTGTGTAACCAAGTCTAGCTCCTACACAAGAACTCTATATACCCAGTATCCCATGTACACACATGACAAGGAACACTCTGTTCCAAGTTGTGGAAATCAGAAATGAAGATGTTTTAAATATCTCACCTGCTCACAGTTGACAGCCCTATATCCCATAGGAAATTGGGGTCAAGAACTGCAGGGATGTGCTGTTGTTGTTACTCAAGTTTGCAAAGCTTCAGAGACTCACAAGCATGTATTATCAAAGATGACAGTTGTCGGTCCAGAATTAAGCATTTTCAAAAGGAGCAAATTTTGATGCAGGCTCCCAACCTACCAATAACCTACATTGTCAAAAATTTCAGTATTTTCTAAGGTTAAAATGAAACCTTAAATTGGTTTCATTGGAAGGGTGTAATTGTAAAGTATATAGTATCATTTGATATTTCCCCTCATTTCCACATGTGAGTAAAAGGAAAATTCACATAACTATCTTCACTCCTATAATGTATAGCTCCTCTTAATCGTTTTAGAGACATTGGGTCTAAGGCCTGGAAACACTTGCCCAATAATAAGATAGGAAAAATCTATATATAATATTGTATATAATATATGCAATTAAAATAATATATGCAATTCATATTATACATTTATTATTATATAATATATTTATTATTAAAATAACCAGTTATTACACAGCCATATATACCCCTTCTTTATCCACCCTCAACCCCCACCCACCCCACACCACAAGCTTTGTTCCAGTCACTGGGTTATTTGTTTTTCCTAGAACTTATCTGTTAAGCTTCCAAGACTTATCTCAATAGTTCTTAACCCTTTCCTCAGTGTAACACATATAAAGAATGACATCCTGACTTCTGACCAAGATGGAGATGAAGGTAGATATGCTTTGCTTCCTTGCACAACCAAAAGTAGGACAACAACAAATTTAAAAACAAAAAGCAACCATAATTGCCACAAAATTGAACTGTAAATAAGTCTGACAACCAAGGAGTTAAAGAAGAAACATTCATGTAGACTGGTAAAAGGAATGGAGATGGGCAACTGGAGGAGAAAAGGTGCATGGCAAGGCAGTGGAGCATGTGAGGTAGCAACTGGTGGACCAGGTGGTGCCACATTTCTGTACAAATAAGCAGGAAGGAACAACTGGGGAGCAAGACAGGCTTCACAACCAAGGGTTCCACCTCAGGGAAGTAGCCTCAAAATCTCTGGCAGTATAAACCTGTGGGAGTTGCAGTGGTGGGAGAAACTTCCAGCCTCAAAGGAGAATTTGTTGGAGAAATTCACAAAGTCATAGAACACACACAAACCCACCAACCTGGCAATCAGCACCAGAATGGCCCAATTTGCTTGTGGGTAGTGGGGGAAGTGACTGAAAATGGGCAGAGAGCCAAGCAAGTGGCATTGTTCCCTGTCGGACCCCTCTCCGTATACAGTGCCACAAGGCAGTGGCTTGGGTTGCCCTGCCCTGGTGAATACTTGAGTCTCCATCCCTTACAATGTAACAGGCATGCCAAGACAAAAATATATGGCTCAAATGGAAGAATAGATCAAAGCTCCAGAAAAAGAACTAAGCAAGGAGGAAATAGTCAACCTATCAGATGCAGAGTTTAAAACACTGCTAAACAGGATGTTCACAGAATGACTGAGTACAGACATAAATGGAGGAAGAAGGAAAGGCTATGAAAAGTGAAATAAAGAAAAATATACAGGGAACCAAAACTGAATTGAAGGAAACTGGGGTTCAAATCAATGATTTGGAACTGAAGGAAGAAATAAACATCCAACTAGAACAGAATGAAGAAAAAGTAATTCAAAATATGAGGAAAGGCTTAAGAACCTTTGGAACAACTTTAAACATTCCAACATCCAAATCCTAGGAGTACCAGAAGAAAAAGAGAAAGAGCAAGAAATTAAAAATTTATTTGAAAAAATAATGAAAGAAAACTTCCCCAATCTGGCAAAAGAAATAGATTTCTAGGGAAGTCCAGGAAACACAGAGAGTCTCAAAGAAATTGGACCCAAGGAGGAACAGACCAAGGCACATCATAATTAAATTACCTAAGATTAAAGATAAAAAGAGAATCTTAGAAGCAGCAAGAGAAAAGGAGACAATTACCTACAAAGATGTTTCCATAAGACTACCAGCTGATTTCTCAAAAGAAACCTTGCAGGCAAAATGGGGCTGGAAAGAAGTACTCAAAGTCATAAAATGCAAAGACTTATATCAAGTTTATTCTATTCAGCAAAGCCCTCATTTTAAATGCAAAGGCAGGTAAATTGCTTCCCAAATAAGGTCAAATTAAAGGAGTTCATCATCACCAAGCCCTTATTACATGAAATGTTAAAGGGATTTATCTAAGAAAAACAAGAAAATAAAAAACTGTGAGTAGCAAAATAACAACAAACTCACCTGAAACTAAAAAACAAAAACTAAGCAACAACTAGAACAGAAACAAAATTACAGAAATGGAGATCACATGAGGGTTATCAGTGGGGAAAGGGAGAATGGAGGAAAAATGTACAGGGAATAAGAAACATAATTATTAGGTACAAAATAGACAGGGGGAGGTTAAGTATAGTATAGGAAAAGGAGAAGTCAAGGAATATATATGTATATATGTCCCATGGACATGAACTAAATGGGGGTGGGGTGGAGAATGCTGGTGGGGAGAGTGTGCAGAGCTGAGGGGGGCTAAAGAGGTGAAACAATGAGACAACTGTAATAGCATAATCAATCAAATGTACTTTTTAAAAAAGGAATGAGATCTCTAGGCACAAAAATACAACTCACATGACCAAGTCCAAATTTTGACAAAACCACACAACTTTGCAGAGGATTAAAAAAGTGTAATGATTCAGAGCAACCCAAATATCAACTAGAGGAAATAGGCAGCTGGTGAGGCATGATTCCCTCTGAGGAAACTCTTGAGAGCTAAGTTATCCCACTCAAAACTAGGGAGTGAGAATGAATATTTATAGAAATAACCTTGAATTTTCTTTAATTTTAAAAACGTGAAACATTTTCAAACTTTGGTGTTTTATTATATTCACCATGGGCCATAGAAATGCTGCTTTAGTACTTCCTACCCTTGCATGCTGAAATGCTTACCCTTATATCATGACTTGCTGAAAAATCTTATCATCATCTAAGGTTCAATTTAAATGTCCTCCTGCAATGAAGCAGATGCTATGAGTGCCTCAGCTAAATCCTATCTCTATGTACCACTCCAGTTTTTAACTATTTGTCTGAGGCCTGTCACTGGCTGCACAAGAATGAATTCAGCCCACATGCCAGACAGTTCAGAAGTATTGGGAAGTTGACACCCCTGGATAGAGCCCTCAGATGATTATGAACATGATTTGGTAAATAAATAACTCATCTTCCTTCCCTCTTAAGTAGAACAATTCTGAAATATGTTCTTTACCATCTTTCCGAAGCCCCCAGTGTGACTGAGTCTCAAATGCTCATAACAGTTATCTGGTTACCACCCTGTTTGCCTTCCTAGAATAACTTTTCAAATAAAGCTTGTGCTCAGAAACTACTCTTGATAACTGCTTCTAGGGGAATCCAACCTAAGATTTCTTGGAAATCCTTTTTCAGTGACCTATAGAAAATAACTCTTTCTCTTTCTGGACTCCTTTAACATTTTGTTACATTAAGGATTGTGTCATACAAGATATAAAAAGACACAGTGAATTATAGATACACCTGTCCCTCCCCCTGGCATGTGAAGGTAAGAATTATGATTTCTCTATATCTCCATCCTCAAATTGCTGAACTTTTCACTTTCCTTTACTTCATAAATATTTGTCAATTGGAATTAACATAAATACACCTATGTCATGAAAGATAGCAATTATTAATGTTTTTATGCCTAGGATATTAGTTAAAAACAAATATTGAGAAAAGAGTGAAGGTTTAGCTCAAAATAATAGCTAGCAAAAGTGTTTCATTCAACTTTTTCAGATTCCCTTTAAAATGTACAATAACTTGACAAAAAGGGAAGCATTGTGGTAGCATGATAAACTAGTTAGGAGAAGAAGATAGCACAATAAACAAAGGTGTAGAGTCCAGCATAGCATAAAAGCAAGATTAATTTTTCATCTATTACATCATAAATATGTGTGGATTAAGGAATACCATCATAAGCAAAGACATGCTGAAAATGGAAAGATAGCATCACTTTGAAGTGGGTGGAAATAAGTTAAGGCTACCACCACTTTTTGCTTCCAGCTCAAAGCACAAAGCTACAGTAGAACAAAATCTATCCTCATATCATTCATTACAAAAAGATGCCCAAGTTTCCAGGGAGGTATCATCCTCCCAATTCTTTCTTCAGTCTCCTTTTATAAACTTCCATGTGCAATATCATGAGCAGTTGACAGCAGTGGAGAGGGTGAATAATGTACTGAAATATACTGGAATACCCTCTAAGTCAAAGCATGCTATCTAAGGACAGAATGCAGGGATAGATTGCCATAAACCTATGGTAAAGGAAGAACTTCTATACAATAGAGCACTGCATGATGCTCAAGAGCATAGACATTGAATTCAAACAGACCTAGGGTGGGGTTCTACCTCTTATTACTACTTGTCACAAGAGTTTGAGTTACTTAACTTAGCCAAACCTTAGTTTTCTTAAAAGAAATATGTCATAAAAAAGTAGCTCTCAAATGAAATAGAGACAACTAAACTATCAGATATTGAGTTTAAAGCAATGGTTATCAGGAAGCTCGATGAGCTCACAGTGAACTACCAGAAACTACACAAAAACTACAATGACATCACTGCAAACTATAACAACTTGAAAAAAAATAGAAACTCTCAACAAGGGCCAAGAGGAAATGAAGAATAAAATTGCTGAACAGAAGAACACAGTAGAAGCAATCAAAAGCATGATAGATGAAGCGGAAGATTGGATCAGTGCGCTGGTGGACAAAATAGAAAAAAAAAACACTGAGAAGGAGCAAGAAAAGGAAAAGAAGCTCAGAAAGAATGAAGAGGGATTGAGAGAAATGCAAGACAATATGAAGTGTAATAATATCTATATAATAGGGATACCAGAAGGAGAAGAAGAAGAGCAAGGGATACAAAATCCATTTGAAAAAGTAATGGTGGAGAATTTCCCTAATTTAATGAGAGAAAAAGTCACACAAATTCAGAAAACGCAGGGAGTCCCAATCAAGAGGAGCTCAAAGAGGCCCACTTTAAAACACATCGTAATTAAAATGGTAAATTTCCAAGACAAAGAGAGAATCTTAAAGGCAGCAAGGGAGGAAAAGGAAGTAACATACAAAGGATCCCTAATAAGGTTAGCTGCTGACTTCTCAATGGAAATGCTCCAATCCAGAAGAGAATGGCAAGAAATATTCCAAGTAATGAAAACCAGAGGCCTGCAACCTAGGCTACTTTACCTCAATCAAGATAGAAGGTCAAATAAGGAGCTTCCCTAACAAAAGAAGTCTAAAGGAATATACCTCCACCAAACTAGCTCTGCAATGGATGCTAAAGGGACTGCTTTAAGAAAAAGAAGGAAAAGAGAGAGAAAGAGAGGAACACAGGTATGAAAATGGCAGTGAATAAGAACCCATCAATAATAACCATAAACGTAAATGGATTAAATGCTGCAATAAAATGACATAAAATTGCTGAATGGATAAGAAAGGATGACCCACATATATGCTGCCTACAGGGTACCCACCTCAGGACAAAAGACCCACACAAAGTGAAAGTGAAAGGCTGGAAAAAATATCCCAAGGAAAAAGAAGCTGAGGTAGCAATACTCATATCAGACAAAATAGACTGCAAAAAAAAGAACATACAGAGAGACCCAGAAGGCCACTTCAAGAACGATATTGATAGCAACACAATTATAGTAGGGGATTTTAACACCCCACTGTCATCCTGTCAGCTCACCGTGTGGGGGGGAATTAGGGGTGGAGGGATTGAGAATAAAAATGGCATTTAATTTTTAGGAATTTTCCCTCATGAAGAGGTCTTCATGCACTGAAATCTTAACCTTTTGTTATTAGATATTTGACAGGAACTCAGTCTTTTGCTCTTCTTCTGAATATTACTTTAAGATTCTATGCTCTAATTCCATCAGCCAATTCAATAAGGCAATAGGTTTTTTTGACAAGTGGAGACAACATAAAAGCAAATAAAAGGTTGCAAATTAGATATTTACATGTAGCTCACATGCTTAGTGTCAAACTCAAGTGCAGTCTGAGTCCTGGTTTCCAATTTGTTTCTAACTGTAAGTTTAAAAAAAATTCATTATCTTAGCTAGACTATGTTGGGTTGCTATAGAAACAGACCCCTTTCCCATCTCATATTTTATTGCTCACAGCTTTCCATGTGAATCTGTACTACATTGGTACTTTGACTGACTGAAGAGGCAGTTTTTACATTTTTTCCACCACTCATATTACCACTTACAAAGCCTATAAAGGTTGATATTTCCTCTTGCTTCTGGGTACAAAGTGAAAAAATTCAACAGAGTAATTATAATAAACAATTCATTTCATTCAGGTTTACTGTCTCATCCTTGCTTTCTTTTCCTACAGATTAGAAATCCATCACTGGTTTGAGATCTCTTTAAAAATGCATGAAGGGGAGAAAATTGGCAGCACAGTTAAATGAATTTAATTCAGCCAGATTTTACATTATTAACTCACTTCCGCAGAGCTGAATGTGGGCAATGATGGAAGAAAGTGAAACTAAAATTGGACCATTGATCCTGGCAGTCTCTGAGCCAAGTAGATGTGGGAAACAGGCTAGGAAAACTGTAAACGTCTTTTGACAGCAGAGATACAGAGCATTCATTTATTTTAATCAGTATGAGATATATATTCAGTGAACCTCCCCTACTTAATACTACTCATTGCATTTCACCATGGTCTTGACTTAACCAATGCCAGAGTTGGCAGCCTCACAGTCCATAATTGTTTGAAATGGCATATAAGAGTAGCAGGGCTTTCTTTTCCTTTGTTGTTAAAAAGAATCAGGGAATGCCTAGAGACTAGTGGAAGAGGACACTGGGCATTAAAGTCATTACACACAGGATCTAAGATTCTGCCTTTGAAAGGGACAGAAAGAAGTCAATATACATTGATACTGGCAATAAAAGAGAGTTCTCAATGCATTTGCTTCATTGTTGTTCCATGGATAGAATACCAGAGATAGTTATCCCTTACAATTCCCATCTGAATGCTGAATGTTCAAATATAGACCTTCCAGTATCAAAAGCATGACTTCTTTCTCATTTGGCCTTTGCCTTTATTTTATTTGGTCTTTGCTTTTCTACAAACATTAACACCTTTCTGGCTACTAATGCACTTCTCACTTGGTAAGTGATTCAGTCTACTTATTGTAGATGATTAAAAAACCAAATGACCACCCTTTTAAAAAAGTCACTGAAACCTGTGCTACCTGACCACAGCCCTCTTCTAATGATGGTGTTATAACCAAGTGGCCTCAGAACACAGTGTGGAGTGAGATGTCATTTAAAATAAACAGGAGAGTTAAAAGCATTTCATGATAATGAGAACTAGACTCCCCACATTCACTCATGATAGACACTCATTATTCTTATTTGGCTATTAAACAGAAGAATAATTGAAGAAGACTGGATATTTTGGAGAGCACTCAAACTGTACATGCAATTGAAAATGTTGTTGTGATCCATAATCTTACATAATATTTATTCAGAAAAAATTAAATACATATATACAGTTTAACAAATAATACTAAAGTAAATCTATTTTAAATGTCACCTGAGTCAAGGAGGAGAATGTCACCAGTATTCTGGAAGTTCCCCAGGTACTCTTCCCCAATCATGTCTCTCTTCCTCTACACTAGAAAAAACTACTGTTCTGACTCTTGTGACAATCCTTTTCTAGCTTTACTTGATAGTTTTACCACTTTGATATATCTCCATAAACAATATGGTTTGGTTTTACTTGTTTTTTAATTTTATATGAATGGAAATAATTTTCCATGCATTCTTTTGTTCAACCCTAACTGAGAGTCATTTGTGTTGCAAGTAACTGCAACTATTTTTATTGATATATGGTCTTTTGTATTAATATCTCAATTTACTTATTAATTCTTTATAAAAGAACATTTGGCTTGTTACTAATTTTGAGTTATAAGCAATTCTGCTGTAAACATTCTGGTATATATATTGTGGGGTACACATACTTGAGTTTCTCTAGGACATATGTAGTAGAAGCACTGAGTTATAAGCTGTGTACATCTTCAACTGTAATTGATAATGTTACATTGTTTTCCAAAGCAGCTATACCAATTTATATGTCTCCCCACTCCCAGAAGTGTATGAAATTTTCCATCATTACACATCTATACCTATACTTGTCATTGTCGAACTTTTTTAATTCTTCCAAATCTGGTGGCTGTGGAGTGTTATCTTTTTCTGGCTTTAATTTGCTAAAAAGTCCTTTATTACTAAAAATGCTTTTACACATAAAAAAGTCACTGAAAGGAGATTTCCAAAATGTGAATGTTTGCTAGTCATTAGGATTATTAACAAATAGCCTGTTATTCTTTTGGGCACATGGTAAGATTATACTTCCTTCCCCTGGTAATTACCTTCTGAAATCAAGTAATGCCATGTGACTTACTTTGGTCAATGAAAGAGTGTTAAAGTTATATTGCTTTGTGGAAGGTTTAAGAGCTAGTATGTGTAAGATGCACTCCATTATACTCAGCCCATTCTTCCAGTAGTCACAGTCTGGCTTGTTGATATCCTGAAGGAAGATTTAGCTAAACCTGAGGCTGGTTTCCCACAGTCATAGGGTGACATGCCTGGTCACCAAAGCATTATATTCATATTAAGAGTTACCCTTACCTTTTCTATAACTTGTACCAAATCATCCACTTATGTTCTTTTGTATTTGCCATTCCTTCAAATGAAGTAATTTGGTGTTCCTCTCAATGAAAGAGCCAGTATGTGACTTGCCACATTTCTTGTTCTTGCTGCAGTGATGGTGCAAGCAAGTGATGACATAAAATCTCCATAATCTGATGAAAATAAGATTCCACTTGACAATCACTATTGGACAAACAGTAGGAATAAAGAGTAAATTTTTGTACATAAAGCTTGTAAATTTTTTTACTGCAGCATTATGTAGTCTATGCTGACCCATGTTTCCATTACAATGCTCATAAAGAGTGGAATAAGATACAAATCCATAATAACATAAAAATGTAATACCCAATCATTTGCTGGATCCTATAAGGGTTTCCACTAAATGCAGTGAAGATGGGACTATACTTTAAAAAATATCATGCACCTCTCCTCTGAAATAAGGGTAGGGTTTGAAAAATAGAATGTTAGTTGGGTCTTTGACCCACCCTCATCTTCTTTACCTGAAGTTCCAAGGTCCATGGGGAAAAACATATGCAGCCACAGTAATCCTGCACTGAAACCTCCTCCTAAAGCAGGTAGGAATTTCTCTTTCCAACTCTCAATATCCATGGATGCTCTTCTTTCTATATTCAGGCAGATATGACCATCTTGACCGCAGTTGAGGTGGGTAGATGCCATATTGCAGAGTGGTTCATGAGAGCAGCGGAAATCAAGAATAATCTTATCAATAATGAACTATCAGAAAGGGAATCTAAGAAAACAACCCCATTTGTAATTGCATAAAAATACCTTGGAATAAATTTTACCAAGGAGGTTGAAGAACTGTACTCAGAAAATTAGAAGATACTAAAAAAGAAATTGAAGAAGATTCAGATAAATAGAAGCTCATGGATAGGAAGAATTGATGTTGTTCAAATGTTCATACCATTGAAAGCAATCTATAGATTTAATGTAATTCCTGTCAAAATACCAAAGATACAGTTCACAGAACTAGAACAAATATTCCAAAAATTTATATGAAACCACAAAAGACCCTGAATAGACACAACAATCTTGAAAAAGACGAACAAAGGTGGAGGAATCATGCTACTTGACATCTAACTATACTATAAGGCTTAGCAATTAAAACAGCACAGTACTGGCATAAAAATAGACATGTAGGTCATTGGAACAGAATAGAGAGCCCAGAAATAAACTCATACATATATGGTCAATTAATATTTGAAAAAGGAGGCAAAAATATACATCAGTATAAAGACAGTCTATTCAATAAATGGCATTGAAAAATGGACAAATATGTGCAAAAAATGAAACTAGACCACCATCTTACAACATATACAGGAATAAATTCAAAATTTATTAAAGGTTTAAATAAGACATGAAAGCATAAAAACCCTTGGAGAAAAACATAGGCAGTAAAATCTCTAATATTTCTCTTAACAATATTTTCCTTATATGTCCTCAGAGAAGGGAAACAAAAGAAAAAAATAAACAAATGAGACTTCATCAAACTGAAAAGTTTTTGCACAGGAAAGGAAACTATCAACAAAATTAAAGGACAACCCACTGGATGACAGAACATATTCACTAATGATACATCTGATAAGTGGTTAATATCCAGACTTTATAAAGAAATTATACAACTCATCACCAACAAATAAAGTGCCTCAATCCAATCCAATTAAAAAATGGGCAAATGGCTTAAATAGACACTTTTTCAAAGAGGACATACAGATGGCCAATAGAAATAGGAAAAGATGCTCAATGTGACTAATCTTCAGTGACATGCAAATTAAAACCCACAATGACATATCATCTCACACATGTCAGAATGTATATCCAGAAACAACACACAACATGGTGGTGAGAGTGTAGAGAGAAATGAACTGCCATGCACTGCTTATGGGAATGTTGACTGGTGCAGCCACTGTGGAAAACAGTATGGAGGTTACTCAAAAAATTAAAAATGGATCTTCCTTATGACCCAGCATTTACACTTCTGGGTACATACAAAATGTTTATACAAAAGAATATATGCACTCCTATGTTCATTGTGCCATTATTTACAATAGCCAAGCCATGGAAGCAACCCAAGCACCCATCAATAGATGAGTGGATAAAAATGTGGTGGTACATATATACAATGGAATGTTATTCAGCCATAATAAAAATGAAATCTTACCATTTGCAAAAGCATGGATGGACCTAGAGGGTATTATGAACAGTAAAATAGGTAAGAGAAAGACAAATGCCATATGATTTCGCTTATATGTATAATATAAAGAATAATATAAATGAATGAACAAAATCAACTGACTCATAGATACAGAGAATAGACTGATGGCTGCCAGAGGGGAGGGGAGGTTAGGAGACTGGGTGAAAAAGGTGAAGGTATTGAGAAGTACTAATTGATATGTATGTATGTATGTATGTATGTATGTATTTAAAAGTTTTATTGTATTTTTCTCATTACCATTTAACCCCCTTATACCTCTCCCCCTCTGCAATCACCACACTGTTGTCCATATCTATGAGTCCTTTTTCTTATTTGCTCAATCCCTCCACCCCCTAACTTTCCCCCACCAATAGCTGTAATCTGTTCTCCATCTATAATCACAGGGATGTAAAGTACAGCATAGGAAATATAGTCAATAATATTGTAATAACTATGTATGGGGCCAGGTGGGTACTGGTAATATCAGGGGAAAACTTTGTAAAGTATATGATGGTCTAACCACTAACCTAAAACTAATACAAAATAATATTAGGTATAAACTGTTATTGAAAAAATAATCTTAGTAAAGACAATGTGAACAATGCATATGAACACAATGACTAAACCTTATGAAAGATTTTTAAATTGACTAAAATAAATGAAGTTATACATCATTTTGGATATAAATTCTAAATATCTTGAAGATGATTGTTATTCCAATGTAATTGTCAATAAAATTCTAAATGGAATTTTCTTTGAAACTTAAAATAATTCTAAAGTTTACTTAGAAAGAAGGAAATAGATAATATTATTTTAGAAAAAGGGTATTTCAGGAATTATCATACCAGTTGTTACTTATGAAATATATTATAATCCTAGTGCAAGGATAGACAAATCAATTAATGCCACTGTAGAGACAGAAATAAATGTGTATGTATGAGAGAGAGAGAGAAATGGAGAAAGAGTCAGAGAGTGAATTAATTTATCATAAAGGAGTTATTGAGAATTAATAGAAAAATTAAGGACTATTCAATGACAGGGGCTGACAAAATTAATCAAGACATTTCCCCTCATATTATATAATAAAATGAAACTTTGGTTTGATCAAAGAATAAAAGTTTTTAAATTATAAATAAACAAACGAATATGTGTGTAAAGACATTCTCAGTTTTAAAATAATGTGGAAATACACAAAAGGATAAATGATACTACCTATTATTATAGGTAGTTTTGACTACCTATAATAATATTTTGGCATACATTAAAATAAATGATACCAGGAGGCATGAAAAAGATTTAGTGATTTTACATATAGAGAAAATATACATTGATTTTTTATCAAGAATCCTATAGAAAAATGGACAAAATTAAGGATCTGACAATTTACAAATGAGAAAATAAAAGTAGCTAAAAAATAAGGAATAAAACTTCACTGGTAATCAAATAAATGCAAACTAAAATAATGAGATGCCATTAATACCTAAACTAAGCAAAGATTTTGAAAGATATGCTACTTAATTCAGATAACAGTTAAATTTACATATAGTTTGGTTGTAAAAAATTATACATATGCATATATATTTGTGTATCTATATACATGTTTAATATTAATACTTGTATAGGTATACCTATATTTACAAAAAAAGACAAAAAGTAAATATATCAAATGTTAACTGTAATTGTTCAGGCTGTTAAGGTTATTGTGAAGATTTTTTTATTCCTCTAAAAATTATTTTTTCCTCACCTTTTTCTTATATTTTCTGAGTGTTCCAAAATGAATATGGATTATTTTCATAATCAAGGAAAAAATTTAAGTCACTTGAATCAAGGTGCAGAATCATAAGATTACTGAAAGCTCTAGTGAAATTTCCCAATACAAATGTGTATAGAGTAACCCACACCTGGTAGTCTGACTTAATTGTATATGTCCAAATAGATATGTACAAGGACAAAATAACCTAATTTCAGGAAGAGTTAAAAATAATCAGAATAATCTGAGATTTCAGAAGCTTTTCTCTGAGTTGATTGGTTTGTATTTGTGATCTTTGGATCTTAGGTGCAAATGATATATTTATCATGCTTTTCTGTTCTTAGTATACCATCATTATTAGTTTGTCCAAGCCTTCTCTCTTATTTTATTTACTTAATTACTCTTTTTTCTTCTTTTATTCCCTTCCAGTTCCCCACTGTTCAGCAACTATTCTCTTGATGATTCATTTATGGTTTTCTGAAATTTGGATCATTAATTTGTATTGATGAAATTTATATTTTGAAATTGACATTTTATTATATATCTAATTTTTCATTTTTCACACATTGCACTGCTTTTGAAATCCATACATGACCTAAATTTTTGTTTCAACTAGCTGCAAAATACTCCATGATAAATATACACTATCTTTCTTTTCTCCGGTCTCCCAGTGAATGAACACCAGGGTAGCCATCAACTCATTATGACTGCAATATTGTATTTAATAACCTCATATATTTCCCCTTATGGAGCTGTATGAAAACTCTTTTCTTTCTTTTCTTTTTTAAAACTTTACTGTGTTTTTTGCACTACAATTTAATACCCTTATGCCCATTTACCCCCAGCAATCACCACCCTGTTGTCCATGTCCAGAGTCATTTTTCCCTTTGCTCAATCCCTCCACATCCTCACTTCTCCCAACCCCCCAACTAGCGGTCAGGCTGCTCTTCATCTATGACTCTGTCCCCATTTTCCTTCTTAGTACAGTTTGTTCACTAGATTCCACATATGAATGAAATCATATGGTAGTTGTCTTTTTCTGTCTTATTTGATTTAGCATAATTTCTCCAGGTTCATTCATACTGTAGCAAAGGGTAAATTTTCTTTTTTACAGCTGAATAGTATTTAATTGTATAAATGTCCTAAAGTTGTTTTATCCACTCATGTAATGATCAGCACTTGGACTGCTTCCATATCTTGGTGATTGTAAATAATGCTGCAATGAACATAGGGGTGTTTATGTTTTTTCAAATTAGTGTTTTGTGTTCTTTCAGATATATTGCCAGAAGTGGGATCACTGGGTCACAGGCAGATTCATTTTTAATTTTTTGAGGAACCCCATACTGTTTTCCACAGTGGCCACACCAGTCAACACTCCTACAAACAGTACAAAAGGGTTCCCCTTTCTGCACATCCTCATCAACACTTGTTATTTGTTGATTTATTGATAGTAGCCTTTCTGACAGGTGTGAGACAGTATCTCATTGTGGTATTAATTTGTATTTCTCTAATGATTAGTGACATTAAGCATCTTTTTATATGTCTATTGTCCATCAATATGTCTATTGCAGAAATGTCAGTTCAGTTCCTTTGCCCATTTGTTGTTTGGGTTGTTGTTTTGGTGTTGAGATTTGTAAGCTCTTTATAAATTTTGGGTATTAAATTCTTATCAGATGTATTAGTGAATATGTTCTCCCATTCTGTGAGCTGAATTTTTATTTTATTGATGATTTTCTTTTCTATACATAAAGTTTTTAGTTTGGAATGGTCCCATTTATTTCTTCTTTTGTTCCCCTTGCCTGGGGAGGTATATCTGATAAAATATTTGTTGGGAACCACTCTGTCTGGTTTCAGGAGTTGTAACCTCCCCCCATGGCTACAGTTGAGTGAGCGACTTCCAGACTGTGAGCCACTGAGGAAACAAAGCTTATCTCCCTGGCAAGAGCACTGCTTCTGCCATCTCTAGCCCCCAATGCTTGGTTGGTTAGTCAGAGTCTATGGGTAAGACCCCTCAGAGGAGGAGCAACCCATGCCAGACACGATCACTTGTGGGTGGCCATCAAGAAAGGAGAACTCGGGGGCTACAGCAAAGTGAGGGCGAAGAACCCTCACCCCCCTGGCTATTTTGACATAGCCCAAGTCCCCTTTCAGTCTGGGAGAAGCACTTCCTGGTGCTAATCCACTTAAGCCTAAATCTTGACGGTGAGGGGGTGCAGCCCACACCGCAGGCTAGAGTGGTTTCTGGGGTAATCATAAGAAAGAATATGTAAAATCCTGTGAAACCTGCTTTTGTTTGAAAGCTCTCAATTAAATAAGGGTCCAAGCAAGGTTCCAAGTGAGTTTGTTCCTCAAAGTTTTATGGCTCTTTAGGTATCTGACCCTGACTCAAAATAGGCCCTCAGAGTTCTTTGTTATCTATTGTTTGATCCTTACTGCCTGACATTGACTGATGAGCCTTACCTGTATCCCTGTGTGTTATGAACCTAATACATACCATTAAGGTAAGGCCTTTCTCCCTTGAGAAACTGGCCCCTTTCCTCCCGAAGCAAATCATGTCTTGATAGCATTATGTTCTTCCGTGGTGGATGGGGGGGTGGGGAGCTGCATGAGATTTTGCTACCTATGTTTTCTTCTATATTTTTTATGGTTTGGGGTATAACATTTAACTTTTTGATACATTTTAAATTTATTCTTCTGTGTGGTGTAAGAAAGTAGTCTAGTTTCATTTTTCTGCATGTATCAGTCCAATTTTCTAAACACCATTTATTGAAAAAACTATCTTTAACACATTGTATGTGATTGCTTCCTCTGTTGAATATTAACTGAGTATAAAGGTATGGATTTATTTCTAAGCTCTCTATTCTGTTCCATTGATCTATGTGTCTGTTTTCATGCCAGTAACATGTTGTTTTGGTTACTATCACATAACTGTACAGTTTAGTATTAGGTAGCATGATTTCTCCAACTTCTTCTTTTTCAAGATTGCTGTGTCTATTTGTACTTTTTTGTGGTTTTATATAATTTTTTGGAATATTTGTTCTGGTTCTGTGAAATATGTCATTGGAATCTTGATAGGAATTGCATTGAATCTATAAATTGCTTTGGGTAGTATGGACATTTTAATGATGTTAATTCTTCCAATCCTTGAAGATGGTATGTGCTTTCACTTATTTGTATTGACACTTCTATTCCTTTCTTCGGTGTCTTATAGTTTTACAAATACAGGTCTTTTACAAACTTGGTTATGTTTATTCCTAGGTATTTTACTCTTTTTGTAACAATTGAGAATGGGATTAATTTCTCAATTTCCTTTTCTGTTGATTTATTATTGAAACATAAAAATACAACTGATTTCTCAATATTAATTTTGTATTCTGCTATTTTGTTGAATTCATTTATCAGTTTTAGTAGTTTCTTGGTGGAATCATTGGAATTCTCTATGTAGAGTATCATGACAGCTGCAAATAATGACATTTTTATTTCTTCCTTTCTAATTTGGATGCCTTTTATTTCTTCTGTTGTCTGGTTGCTGTCACCAGAACTTCCAGTACAGTTTTGAATATGAGAGGTAAAAGCAGAGTAGAGGGAGCATTCCTCAACATGGTAAAGGCCATATAGAAGAAACCTACAGACAACATCACACTCTATGGGCAAAAACTAAAAGCTTTACCACTAAGATCAGGAAGAAAACAGGATATCTATTTTCACCATTTCTATTCAACATGGTATTGAAAGTCCTAGCCACAGTGATAAGATAAGAAACAGAAATAGAAAGCATCCCAATTGGAAAAAGAGAAGTAAAACTGTCACTGTTTGGAGATGACATGATAGTATACATAAAAAACCCTATGGGGGGGAGAAGATGGCGGCTTGGTAAGAGGGAGCAGATTCCACTTCCTCCTACACATGGAAGAGAAACCAGGCCAATCTACGGAGGAGCAGAGCAGACAGCCAACAGTACCACAACATATATGAAGATAGGAGATCAAAAATGTAGTGGACATTGAATAAGCAGACGGTAAGGAGAATACATTGGGAAAACAGAGACCTAGAAATCAGCGCAGGGAGCAGGGAGGCTACAACCCCAGCCCCTGGCCTGTTGGGCTAAACACAGGGAGCTGGGTCGGCACTCCCTCCCTGGCTAGGCAGGGTTCGAGCAACACTGGGGGGAAGCCTGGATGCTTGAATTTTAGAGAGCAATTTCAAAGATTGAGCTCCAAACACACGGGGGTTGTAAGCACCCACGCCGAGACCTGAAAAGAGCGTGCACCCAAGTGGTGTGACCAGAGGCAACCCTGCTGGGCGCACCCCCAACCCCGGGGTAGAGAGAGCTTTGTGGAGCACTAGAGACCAGGCCGCAATCCGGAGAGAGTGTGCGGTGGGTAACTCAGAGAGTGCACCGCGGGTGACTCAGAGCCTGCATCTGACAAATCCAGAACAGCGCCCGTGCAGAGAAAGGTGGTGAGACGGCGAGGATAAATGCAGAACTGCTGCGGGTGTGTGTGCGTGCACAGGCACACACAGTGAAAAAAACTTGAAAGGGTGAGTTAATCCTGGGCAGCCAGAGAAAACACACCGCTCAGATAAACCCAGAGCCTATGCTGCCATCTGCCCGAGACAAGTGGACAACCCCCATAGATGCAGTGAGGTCACCTGCACACACACACGCTCAGCAGGAGTCCTTGAGAGGGCGTGATAGACCTGGTCGGCCAGAGAAAACACAAGGCTCAGATGAACCGAGAGCATGGGTGCCCCGGAGACCAGAAGACTGCTTGATAAATTCAGAGGGGGAGGGCCTGTGGATGGAGACCAGAGCCCTGGGCACCCACAGAGCACATCTGTGAAACTGCCCTTCAGTCTGCTGCAGCCAGCAGGAACAGAAAAACCGGTCTGACCAGTTTGAAATCAGCAAGAGGGTTTCTTTTCTTTTCTTTTCTTTCTTTCTTTCTTTCCAGTTATATTTTTATACTTTTTTCTGTTTTTGTTTATTTTTATTTTTTCTTTGTTTCCCCTGGTGTATAAGCATGTGTGTGTTTGTTTGATATTCCCAAAGAAATTATTTATATTTTAATTTTTATTTTTTTATGTCTTAACACTTTTTCCCTCTTTTTCCTTATTTCTTATTTTACTCCTTCGTGCTTTCATTCCAATTTTATCTATTCACCTTCCTTAGTCTGCTTTCTTTTTCTTTCTCTTTTCTTTCTTTTTAAATATGCACAAATGTGACAAAGAAAATTGGAACTGTGAAAAGACCAGAGTTGGTCCCAAAGAGGGGGCATCCTAACAGTTAAGACAGACAAATTTACTTTGCTATTACAAAGAACCTGCAAGATACTGCATATCTGCATCATTATTTCTACCTTGTCCTTACATCTTCTATTTAAATAGTATTTTGATATTCCTCTTCCTTCTGTTTAGTCTTCTTTGTTTGGCTGAGCATATCGTACCGAGTGACAAATTTCCCCTCTTATCTCAGCCATAATCTATTTTTAATTTAATGTTTTTCATTTTACCTGTGTTCCATTAGCACATTACTGAAGGTCTGACACTCCTTATTCTTGGTATCTAGATTCCATAGATTCTGTCATATGGTTGTTGTTCTAATATTATTATAAATAATAGCTGTTCCATACTATTGCAAATACTACACAACACCCCTCCGAGCTCCTAGCCCACTACACGGTTTTCTGAACTCTATTACTGTAGTGGTTAAATCTATTCTCTCAGTCACTATACCTATTTACTATCTTTTCTTCTCGCCTTACCTCAGAATCTGACATTTCACAACCTCACAGCTGTCTAGATCTAACTCACAACCCTTCCATCCCCAACAAGAGACTTACATTCATTCCACCAATTCTAAAAGTGATCTGTTGGGTGATATATCACAGGTAATACTACACATAGCCAAAGGATTTCCTACCTCTTCTCTACTGCCTGCTACTGTAAATAATATAGAACACTCTCTTGCTGTCTTAAACCATTTTGCCTTACCCCTCCAATGGATTGCAAAGAAGAATACGAGGAGGCAGTAAACACTAGGATCCCCGAGGAGACTGCACCACTGAACCTCACAGGCACTCTAACACAGAAACTCAACCATAAACCCAGGGAGCCAGATCAGATCAATTTGAGAAGCTGGGGCTAATAAGAGTCTCGCAAACAATGGGAAGACAAAGAAACAATCCCCAAATGAAAGGGAAGGAGGAAACATCAGAAAGAATGCTAAATGAAATAGAGGCAACTCAACTATCAGATGTTGAGTTCAAAGAAATGGTCACCAGGAAGCTCCATGAGCTCACAATCAACTACCAGAAACTACAACGAAGCCACAATGAACTTGCTGCAAACTATATCAATATGAAAAAGGAAATAGAAAATATCAACAAGAGCCAAGAGCAAATGAAGAATACAATATCTGAACTGAAGAACACAGTAGAGGAATGAAAAGTAGGATAGATGAAGCAGAAGATTGGATCAGTGAGCTGGAGGACAAAATAGAAAAAAAAAAAAAACACTGAGAAAGACCAGGAAAAGGAAAAGAGGCTCAGAAAAAAAATGAAGAGGGATTAAGAGAAATACAAGACAATATGAGATATAATAATATCCGAATAATACAAATACTAGAAGGAGAAGAAGAAGAAAAAGGGATAGAAACCTATTTGAAAAAGTAATGATGGAAAACTTCCCTAATCTGATGAGAGTAAAAGTCACACAAATCCAAGAAACACAGAGAGTCCAATCAAGAGATACCCAAAGAGGCCCACTCCAAGACACATCATAATAAAAATGGCAAAATTTCAAGACAAAGAGAGAATCTTAAAGGCAGCAAGGGAGAAAAAGGAAATAACATACAAGGGAGCCCCAATAAGGTTAGCAACTGACTTTCCAATGGAAACACTTCAAGCCAGAAGAGAGTGGCAAGAAATATTCCAGGTAATGAGAACTAAAGGAGTACAACCAAGGATACTTTACCCAGCAAGACTTTCAACCAGATAGAAGGCCAAATAAGGAGCTTTTCAGACAAAAGAAGTCTAAAAGAATACACCTCCACCAAACCAGCTCTGCAAGACATGCTAAAGGGTGTGGTTTAAGGAAAGGAAGAAAAAGAGAGAGAAATAGAGAGAGGAACACAGGTACAAAGATGACAATGAATAAGAACCTATCAATAATAACCTTAAATGTAAATGGACTAAATGCTCCAATTAAAAGACATAGAATAGCTGAGTGGACAAGAAAGCATGACCCACACATATGCTGCCTACAAGAAACCCACCTTAGGACAAAAGACCTACACAGACTGAAAGCAAAGGGCTGGAAACAAATATTCCAAGCAAATGGACAGGAAAAGAAAGGTAGGGTAGCAATACTCATATCAAACAAAACAGACTTCCAAAGAAGGGCCATAAAGAGAGACCCAGAAGGTCACTTCATAATATTCAAGGGAAGAATCCACCAAGAAGGCATAAACATTGTAAATATTTATGCACCCAATGTAGGAGCACCCAAATACATAAAGAAAATCTTAGAGGATTTCAAGAAGGATATTGACAGCAACACAATTATAGCAGGGGATTTTAACACCCCACTGTCAAAAATGGACAGATATTCCAAACAAAATATAAACAAAGATGTGACAATGAACAAAGCCCTAGATGAAATGGACTTAACTGATATATATAGAGCCCTGTATCCCAAATAAGCTAAATACACATTCTTCTCAAATGCACATGGAACATTTTCAAAGATAGACAACATGATAGGACACAAAACAAGTCTCAACAAATTCAAGAAAATTGAAATTATACCAAGCATTTTCTCTGACCACAAAGGACTGAAATGAGAAACCAACCCCAAGCAAAAAGACCCCGAACACTCAAAATCATGGAGATTGAATAGCATGCTATTAAACAATGGATGGGTCAAGAATGAAATTAGGGAAGTAAAAAGTTTCTGGAAACAAATGAAAGTGAACTCACAACAACCCAAAACTTATGGGACACAGCAAAGGCAGTCCTGAGAGGGAAGTTCATAGCAATGCAGGCCTACCTAAAAAAGATAGAAACATTTCAAACAAACAACCTAACCCTTTGCCTACAAGAACTCAAAGAACAACAAACACAGCCAAGAGCTAGTAGAAGGAAGGAAATAACCAAGATCACAGCAGAATTAAATGACATAGAGACAAAAAGCACAATTCTTAGGATCAATGAATCAAGGAGCTTGTTCTTTGAAAAGATAAATAACATTGACAAGCCTTTAAACAGGCTCATCAAGAAAAAAAGAGAGAGGACCCAAATAAACACAATCAGAAATGAAAGAGGAGATATTACAACTGACACCACAGAAATACAAAGGATTGTAAGAAATTACTATGAGGATCTATATGCCAAGAAATTTGAAAACCTAGGTGAAATGGACAAATTTCTAGAAAAATATGATCTTCAAAAACTAAGTGAAGAAGAAGCAGAAAGCCTGAACAGACCAATAACAGCAGATGAAATTGAAGCAGTAATTTAAAAAATCCCGACACACAATAGCTCTGGACCAGATGGTTCCAAAGGAGAATTCTACAAATCATTTAAGGAAGAGCTAACCCCTATCCTTCACAGACTATTCAAAAAAATTCAAAATGAATGAAGACTCACAAACTCTTTTTATGAAGCCAACATCATCCTAATCTCAAAACCAGATAAAGACACAACAAAGAAAGTAAACTTCAGGCCAATATCGCTGATGAACATAGATGCTAAAATCCTGAACAAAATATTGGCAAACCGCATCCAGCAATACATGAAAAAGATCATACACCATGACCAAGTGGGATTCATCCCAGGTATACAAGGATGGTACAATTTTCACAAATTAGTAAATGTAATACACTACATAAACAAAAGGAAAGATAAAAATACATGATCATATCAAAAGATGCAGGAAAAGCATTTGATAATGTACAGCACCCATTTATGATGAAAACGCTGAGCAAGTTGGGAATAAACAGAGCATTTCTCAACATAATAAAGGCCATATATGAGAGACCTACAGTGAACATCATACTCAATGGGCAAAAACTAAAACCTTTTCCACTAAGATCAGGAAAAAGACAAGGTTGTCCATTTTCACCACTTCTATTCAACATAGTATTGGAAGTCCTAGCCAGAGTAGTCAGACAAGTAAAGGAAATAAAAGGCATCCAAATCAGAAAAGAGGAAGCAAAACTGTCATTGATTGCAGATGACATGATAGTGTACATAGAAAATCCTATGGACTCCACCCAAAAACTGCTCGACCTAATAAATGAATGTGTCAAAACAGCGGGATACAAAGTCAATATCCAGAAATCAAAGGCATTTTTGTATACCAACAATGAAACAGCAGAAGCAGAAATCAAGAAAAAAATCCCATTTAATATAGCAAAAAGAAAAATAAAATACCTAGGAATAAACCTAACCAAGGAGATAAAAGACCTGTATGCAGAAAACTACACAACACTGAAGAAGGAAATCAAGGCAGACATAAACAAGTGGAAACATAAACCGTGTTCATGGATTGGAAGAATTAACATCATCAAAATGTCCATACTACCCAATGCAATTTACAGATTCAATGAAATACCGATCAAAGTACCAATGGCTTATTTCACAGACACAGAACAAACACTTCAAAAATTTATATGGAACCATA
This sequence comes from Carollia perspicillata, assembly GCA_004027735.1. Taxonomy (NCBI): domain Eukaryota; kingdom Metazoa; phylum Chordata; class Mammalia; order Chiroptera; family Phyllostomidae; genus Carollia; species Carollia perspicillata. The sequence continues at coordinate 30,970 of PVKM010002515.1, read as the reverse complement.
AATGACCCCGAATAGCTGCTGCACTTTTGAAAAAGAAGAGCAAAGTTGGAGGGATCACAACACCTGACACCAAACTGTATGATAAGGCCATTGTAATCAAAACAGTCTGGTACTGGCATAAAAACAGGCACATAGACCAAAGGAACAGAATGGAGAACCCAGAAATAAACCCAAGTCTCTATGATCAATTAATGTTTGACAAAGTGGGCAGCAACATAAAATGGAATAAGGATAGCCTCTTCAACAAATGGTATTGGGAGAAGTGGACAGCTATGTGCAAAAAAATGAAACTCGAGCACCAACTTAGACCATACACAAAAATAAATTCAAGGTGGATAAAAGACTTAAATATAAGGCTGAACACAATTAAAGTCATAGAGGAGAACATAGGCAAGAAAATCTCAGATATTTCACACAGCAACATTTTTACTGATTTGTCCCCTTGAATAAGGGACATAAAGGAAAAAATAAACAAATGGGATCTCATGAAAATAAAAAGCTTCTGCACAGCCAAAGAAAACAGCATTAAAATAAAAAGAGAACCAACCATATGGGAAAACATATTTGCCAATGATACCTCAGACAAGGGTTTAATCTCCAAAATATACAAAGAACTTGCACGAATTTACTCTAAGACAAACAATCCATTTAAGAAATGGGCAAAGGACTTGAATAGTCGCTTCTCCAAAGAGGACATACAGAGGATCCAGGAAAACATGAAAAGATGCTCAATATCGCTAGCTGTCAGAGAGATGCAAATTAAAACTACAATGACATACCATTTTACACTGGTGAGAATGGCCAACATAAACTAAGCAACAAACAACAAGTGTTGGAGAGGTTATGGAGAAAAGGGGACCCTAGTACACTCTCGCTGGGCTTGCAGACTGCTACAACCACTATAGAAAACTGTATGGAATTTTCTCAGAAAACTAAAAATGGAGGTGCCTTTTGACCCAGCAATTACACTGCTAGGATTATACCCTAAGAACCCAGAAACACCAATCCAAAGAAACCTATGCACCCGAATGTTCATAGGCACACAATTTACAGTAGCCAAGTGCTGGAACCAACCTAGGTGCCCATCAGTAAATGAATAGATCAAAAAACTATGGTACATGTTCACAATGGAATTCTATGCAACAGAGAGAAAGAAGCAGCTCCTACCCTATGTGACAGCATGGATGGAACTGGAAAGCATTATGCTAAGTGAAATAAGGCAGGTGGTTAAAGACAAATACCATATGATCTCACCTTCAACAGGAACCTAAGCAACAAACCAAACATGCAAGCAAAATATAACCAAAGTCATTGAAATAGAAAATTGGTTGAGAGTAACCAGAGGGGAGAAGGGAGGGAATTTCAGGGCAAAAGGGGAAAGGGTGACAGGAAGAAATATAAAGGACACATGGACAAATCTTAGGGGTCATGGAAATGGGAGGGAGGAGGTGAGCACTAGGGGGGTGGACTGGGATGGGAGTAAAAGTCAGAAAACTGTACTTGAACAACAACTAAAATAAAAAAAAATTTAAAAAGAAAACCCTATGGACTCCACCAAAAAACTACTGGACCTAATAAGTGAATTTGACAAAACAATAGAATTCAGTTAATATTCATAAATTGAAGGCATTTTAATACACCAACAATGAAATATCATAATCAGAAATAAGGGGAAAATCCTATTTGCTATAGCAACAAGAAAAATAAAGCATCTAGGAATAAACCTTACAAAGAAAGTGAAAGACCTCTACTCAGAAGACTACATAACACTGAAGAAAGAAAAGAAGGAACTCAAAAATAAATGGATGTATATACCATGTTCATGGATTGGAAGAATTGACATCATCAGAATGTCCATATTACCCAAAGTAATGTATTGATTCAATGCAATGCCTATTAAAATACCAACAAAATAAGTCACAGATATAGAACAAACATTTCAAAAATTTATATGGATTCCTAATGACCCCGAATAGCCACAGGAATTTTGAGAAATAAGAACAATGTAGGATGGATCACAACACCTGATATAAAACTATATTACAAGGCCATTGTAATAAAAACATCAGGGTACTTTATTAACCATCAGGGAGATGCAAATAAAACTGCAGTGAGATAACACTTTACACTGGTCAGAATGGCCATCATAAATAAATCAACAAACAACAAGTGCTGGCGAGGTTGAGGGGTAAAGGGAACCCTAGTGCACCATTGGTGGGAATGGAGCCTGGTGCAGCCACTGTGGAAAACAACATGGAATTTCCTCAGAAAACTAAAAATGGAACTGCCTTTTGACCTGCCAATTTCGCTGCTGGAATTATATCCCAAGAATCATGAAACACCAATTCAAAAGAAACTATGCACCCCAATGCTCATAGCAGCAGCATTCACTTGGCTATTGCCAAGTGCTGGAAGCAATCTAAGTGACCATCAGGAAATGAGTTGATCAAAAAACTATGGTAAAAATTACACAGTGGAACGCTATGCTGCAGAAAGAAAGAAGGAGCTCCTACCCTTCATGACAGCATAGATGTAACTAGAGGGAATCATGCTAAGTAAAGTAAACCAGTCTTTGAAAAACAAATACCAAATGATCTCACCTATAAGTGGAATTTGATTTAAAAAAAAAAGCAAGCAAAATAAAATCAGAGACATTGGTATAAAAAACAAACTGACAATAACCAGAGAGGAGGGGGGAGAGCAATAATAGGGGAAGGGCCATCCAAGGAACATGTGCAAAGGACACATGGACAAAGCCAAAGGGGGTAGGTTAGAGGGTGAGAAGTAGGGATGGATGGGTCAGGGGGGTGTAGTGGGGTGAAAATGGATACAACTGTACTTGAACAACAATAAAAAATGAAAAAAAGAAGACTTGAAGGTGGACATTCCTGTCTTGTTCCCAATCTTAAGGGGGACGTGTATAGTTTTTGCCCATTCAGTGGATGCTGGCAGTGGGATTGTAATATATGGCCTTTATCATGTTTAGTTATGTTCCCTCTATTTCCAGTTTGCTGGAAGTTTTTATCATAAATTGGTACCAGATATTATCAAATGCTTTTTCTTTGCCTATTGATATGCTCATTTGTTTTTTATTTTTTATATTGTTTATTTGATGAATCACGTTCATTGATATGTGTATCTTGTACCAAACCTTGCATTACCTTGCAAATTCCAGTTGATCATGGTGTATGATCTTTTTGATGCATCATTGTATTTGCTTTGCTAGTATTTTGTTGAGGATTTTAACATCTATATTCATCAGGGATATTGGCCTATAATCTTCTCTCTTTTTAGTGTCTTTATCTGGTTATGGAATTAGGATAATGCTGGCCTCATAAAATGAATTTCGGAGCCTTCCTCCCTCTTGAAGTTTATGAAGTAATTTGAGAAGGAAAGGTTTTAGTTTTTCTCTGAATGTTTGGTATAATTCACCTGTAAAGCCATCTGGTCCAGAGCTTTTTTTTTTTTATAGAAGTTTTTTGATTTCTGCTTCAATTTTACTAGGTGCAATCTGTCTATTCAGATTGTCTGGTTCTTTCTGATTTATATTTGGGAGGCTATGTTTCTAGGAATTTATCCACTTCATCCAGGTTGTCCAGTTTGTTGGCATATAGTTGTTTATAATATTTTTTTACAATCCTTTGTATTTCTTTGCTGTCAGTTATTTCTCCTCTTTCATTTCTGATTTTATTTATTTGGATCCTTTCTCTTTTTTCTTGATGATTCTGGTTAAGGTTTATCAATCTTCTTTATCTTTTCGAAGAACCATCTCTTGGATTCATTGATATTTTGCATCATTTTAGACTCCATTTCATTCATTTCTTCTCTAATATTTATTATTTTCTTCATTCTTTCTACTCACTTTGGGCTGTGTTTGTTCTTTTCAAATTCTCTCAAGTATGAAATTAAATTGTTCATTTGAGTTTTTTCTTTTCTTTCTTTCTTTTTTGATATAAACCTCTAGTGCTATGAATTTCCCTCTTAGGATTACTTTCCCTGTGTCACACAGATTTTGTATTGTTGTATCCTCATTTTCATTTGTTTCAAGGTATCTTTTGATTTCTTCCTTGATCTAATTGTTGACCGGCTCATTGTTTAATAGCATGTTATTTAACTTCAATATCTCTGCATGTTGTTCAGTTTTCTTCTTGTGGTTTATTTCTAGTTTCATAGCATGTGGTCAAAGGTAATGCTTGATATGATTTCAAACTTCTTAAATTTATTCAGACTTCTTTTGTGTCCTAATTTGTGGTCTCTCCTAGAAAATGTTCTATGTGCACTTGAAAAGTATGTATATTCTGCTGCTTTGGGATGAAATGCTCTGAAGATATCAATTAAATCCATTTGATCTCATGTGTCATTTAAGGTCACTGTCTCATATTGATTTTCTGCCTGGAAGATTTATCCATTGAAATTCATGAGGTGTTTAAATCCTCAACTATGACTGTATTTCTGCTGATCTGTCCTTTCATGTTCATCAAGATTTGCTTTACATATTTAAGTATTCCTGTGTTGGGTATGTAAATATTTACTAAGATTATATTCTCTTGTTGGATTATTCCCTTTATCATTATGTAGTGTTCCTCATTGTTTGTTACAATAGCCTTGCTTTTAAAGTCTATTTTATCAGATATTAGTACTACTACCCTAACTATTTTTCCCTGTATATTTTCATAAAGTATATTTTTTCATTACTTTACTTTTAGTCTGTGTGTGTCTTTGATCTGAGGTTGGTATCCTGGAGGCAGCCTATATGTTTCTTGTGTCCTTATTGATTCAGCTATCCTATGTCCTTTTTTTTAAGAACCTTTAAACCATTTACATTTAAGGTGATTATTGATAGATACATATTTATTACCATCTTATTGGTGGACTATTTTCCTCTGTATTTTGTTCTTATTTATTTTCTTCATCTTCTTATAGCAAGCCCTTTAACACTTGTTGTAGTACTGGTTTGGTGTTAACAAGCTTCTTTAGCTCTTTCTTGTCTTGGAAGCTCCTTGTTTCTCCTTCCATTTTAAGTGATAGCCTTGTTGGATAAAGTAGCCTTGGTTGTAAGTCCTTGTTTTTCATCACTTTGAATATTTCATACTACCCCCTTCTGGCCTGTTTCTGTTGAAAAAACAGATTGCAGTCTAAATGGTTCTCCTTTGTATGTAACTATCTACTTTTCTCTTTCAGCTTCTAGGATTCTCTCCTTGTCTATAACTCTTGACATCTCAATTATGATGTGTCTCCATGTAGGCCTCTTTGGGTCCAACTTGTTTGGTACTCAGTGAGTTTCCTAGACTTGGATGTCTCTCTCCTTTACCAGATGAAGGAAGTTTTCAGTCATTATTTCTTCAGTTTCTCCTTCCCTTGCTCGCTCTCTTCTCCTTCTGTTATTCCCATGATGAGGATGTTGTTATGTTTCATGCTGTCCAAAGTGTTTCTTAAGGTGTCCTCATCATTTTAATTCTTTTTTTTCTTTTTGCTTCTCCACCTGGGTGTTTTTTCTACTTTGTCTTCCAAATCACTAATTTGATTCTCTGTTTCATCTAACCTACGGTTTATTCCTTCCAGTGTATCATTTATTTCAGATATTGCATTATTTATTTCCAACTCATTCTTTTTCTATGGTTTCTATCTCTTTTATCATGCTATTGAGTATCCTTATAATCATTTGTCTAAATTCTCTATGTGATAAATTGCTTAACTCCATTTCATCTAGTTCTTATGGAGAATTCTCTCATTCTTTCACTTGGGGTCTATTTCTTTTTCTTCCCATTTTGGATGTTTCTTTGTATTTACCACATTAGATATTAAACTAATCAATGATATAGCTTCTAGCTGTAATCTGTAGCCTGGCTTCAACATCACAGGGTGGGACAGAGTAATTCCTGTGGGTGGGATTATTGCTTCTCTTTAAGCTGATACCACTTGGAGAGGAGTGTTCTTCCTAAGAAAGACAGCTTCTAAAGCATGGGAAATGACTTAGTAGAGGGATCCTGGTGGCTGTTACTTCAGTATTTTCCCCAGAATTGCCAAACCCAGACTTTCCTCATGTGTCTCTAGTCTTTTCTGCCCTCCCTCTGCCAGAGTCCATGGTAAGTGGTTGCAAACAAAATTTTGTGCATTGGCCCTTTAAAAGTCTCTCTGGGTCCCTAGCCATCTCTCCCTGGCAGACAGAAACCCTGCTTCTTTTCACAGATGAGTGTTAGCTGGGTTTCTTTCAGGATCTGATGCTGTAGGCTGAGGAGCCTAGCTTGGTGTTTAGACCTCACACTTCTCAGAGTAAACACCCTGGCCACTGAAATATCCCTCAAGAACTTCAGCTGCCAACTGTGGGAGCCCAGCCAACCTTCTTACACCTCCTCCACACTGCCTACCTGTTTCATTGTGGTAAAGTGATTTCCTCAAGCTGTTTAATTATAAGGCTTGTCTCCAGCTAGTACTCAGTTGATTATTCAGGATGTTTTCTCTACAGTTTATTTGTAATTCCAGATTGGTCCTGGGAGGAGGTTAGTGTACCTTCCACTTACTCCTCCATCATTTTGGATCCTCTGAGAACTTTTGATTAATCCCAGATGAAGAATTTCCTGGTCGTGGCATATGTATGAATATTGGTAGTTAGCTTAAGGAGAACCAATTTGCTCTCTGTCAGAGTGGCTGTTCTGAACCTCACTCCCATATGCAATACATTCTCAAATCCCCAACACCAATTAACATCACCAAGTCTCCTCATTTTTTCCAGTCAGGTATAAAGTGGATTCTCATTATTGTTTTATGTATTTCTCTGATTACTCTTGATTTTCAGCACCTTTACATATGCTTGTTGGCTTTTGGAGCTTCTTATTCTGTAAACTTCATATTCATATGTTTTTTTTTTCAATTTTATATGAAGGTTATCATCTTTTCTCTTTATTTTTTGGAATTACTGGCATAATTTTGATATTAATTCCATGTCAGATTTTTCCACTGCTTCAATGATTTGGGATAGCAACATATATTCAGCAACAGAATATATATAAATAGAGAGCTATACAAGGAAGACCTTTCTGAAATAGTGGCTATTGAATTGAAAAGAAGGAGCAGAGTATGGATGTGGCAAACAATTGAGAAAATTAAAGTGAGTGAAAAGAGTCTTGTAGGGCTACACCAGAGAAGGCAACTAGGAGAGTAAAATAAAAAGAAGATATTAGAGAGGAGGCTACAATCAACTTATGCTGGGTCTGTTAGGCCATCAGAGAGATTTTTCATTTTTTTTCCTAAGAGAAATGGAAAACTATTGGGTTTTAAGAAGCAGAAAGATGTTCACCGCAGCACAAATTTACAATAGCCAAGATCTGGAAGCAATGTAAGTGCTCATCAGTAAATTAATGGATCAAAAAATTATGGTACATTTACACAATGGAATACTATGCAGCAGAAAGAAGGAGCTCTCGCCCTTTGCAACAGCATGGATGGAACTGGAGAGCATTATGCTAAGTGAAATAATCCAGGTGGAGAGGGACAAATACCATATGATCTCACCTTTAACTGGAACCTAATTAACAAAACAAACAAGCAAGCAAAATAGAACCAAAGACATGGAAATAAAAAACAATCTGACAGTAACCAGAGGAGAGGTGGGAGGGGATAATAAGGGGAAGGGGTGAAGGATTTTCAGGAACAACTGTAAAAGACACATGGACAAAACCAAGGGGGCGAGATGGAAGCAGGGAAGAGGGGTGGGGATGGCTGGGGTAGGAGGAGTGGTGGGAGGTAAATGCAGACAACAATAAAATAACGTTTAAAAAGAAGTAGGATGAACTGATCAGTTTTATCATTGTAAAGAATTACTTCTAGTTGCTACATAGAAAATGGATGGGGATAAGCTGGAATAGAAGCATGAGAGCTAGGTAGGAAGCTATGTCCCTGGTTCAGGTGAATAAGTGTTGGTGACTTGGATCAGGGCAATTGTCATGGGGGTGGGGATATTTGGAGGGTTTACCAAATATATTTGGGAAGTAGAAATAGGTATGTATGAATTGGGTATAGAGAGGTGATGGAGTAGGAAAAATCAAGAATTACAGTGCCAAAATTCTTGATTTGAGCACCTGGTAGAACATGGGAACAATTACTAAACTAGAACTGCCTAGGGAACAGGAGGTTAGAGTCAGGAGATCAAAGTATCATTATGCACAAAAAAATGCTATATTTGAAAAGTATATGACATCCAAGTAAGAATGTTAATTAGTCATTTAGATATATGAAACTACTCAGAGGAATGTTTTCACAGGGAGAATTTTCCCAGCTGCTTTACCCATGCCTGAAATCTGTTCAGTTCCCATTTTCACTGCTTCAGTGAGTGTAAACTACATTTAGGCAGGCCAATAATCATTGAATCATCATTACTCCTATCTTTATGTAATACTCTATAGCCATTCCATAAACAAATACAGTTCTTCCCTCAAAATATCTCTGGTATATTAATCACTTTTCTCCAGCTTCACTTCTGCCCTTGTTTCCCACTGTCTATTCTACACAGAGCATCTGGATTCATTTCCACTGAAATTGGTCATATCTTTTGTCCTTTCAAAACCTTGTAATGGCCTCCTAATTTACTCTGACTAAAATCCAGTGTCCTTATAGTAATATAAAAGACCCTTAATTTTCTGATACCCCCAACATCCACACACACAACTTCTCTAAACTCATCTTCTTCATTTTTTCCCTCACACTCTCTTCTCCAGCCTCTCTAACTTTACTAGTTTCATTCATGCCAATAATACTTCTACTTTAAATCTTGTTCTGGAGTGATCTTTTTCTCTACATAGGAAATCTCACCCCATTCTCCATCTCTGCCAATCAATCCCTCTATATGTTCAGCCATTAGGTCTGTCATAATAAAATTCCATAGACTGAGTGTCTCATAAACAACAGACATCTATTTCTCACAGTTCTGGACAGTGGATGTCTAAGATGAAATCACCAGAAGATTTGGTGGCTGGTGAAGATTCACTTCCTGATTCATAGTTGGTCATCTCATTGTGTCCTCTTATGGCAGAAGTAGCAAAGGATTTTTTTTAGTGTTTCTTTTATAAGGTACTGATCTATAAGGCTCTACCCTCATGACTTTATCATGTCCCAAAGGTCCCATCTCCTAATGCCATCACATTAGGGATTAGACCTCAACATACTAACTTTGTGTGGACACATTCAGACTATAGCACCTTGTTTCATATTTCTCCTTCACATTTGACATATTTAGACATGCTCAAACTTACATTTTTTGTGTATTGTCTGCTTCCTTTTACTAATGTAAGCTTCTTGGAATTAGAGACTTCTTTACTCACTAGTGTAGCTTCAATGCCTAAAACACTATTAACACATGGTAACAATTTAATAAATATTTGTCAAATACACTAATCAATAAGATATATATTTGAAAGTTATCAGAATATGCACTGTTTCCAAGTGTTCTCCCCAGTTTAGGAGTCTTTTTGACCTGAAAATAAATAATAAAAAATAAAATTAAATTATATTATCTCTCTTTTAGGAACATGACTTAGAGTCAATTATCATTATGGATTCCTTTAAAATTTACCATCTCACCCATGCCACAGGCTGCTCTGTAGTACACTTCAATTCCGAAAGAGAGGATACAAGAAGAAGCAATAAAGCACTATAAAATCTTCTAGCTTTATAAGCAATACTTGTGCAGAAGGTGTCAATTCTCATTTACTATTAGCCTTCTTATTTGGAGGACTGTGTCTCTTTTTTGGCACAGGGAATGTTCAAACTGCTCTAGACATAAGCATGCTTACACAAAATTACTGCCTTTGCTCACATACTTCAGAGTGCAATAAATCCTACTCTGGTTTTGAAAATAATCATTTTTGTGAATTTGATGAAACCTCTAAAAATGTTGCAAATAGTCAGGGGCAGTGGAACATACATATGTATGTCAGGCATACAAAAAGAAAGAGGGTCTTTACTCTCTCAGCTTTAAATAAATAAATCAATAGGGTTGGTCCCTTTCTAAGTTTAACTTGGTTTTAATGTTTTATGAGGCTTACACCAAGTAATATTAATGCCATATGCCATAAAAAGTCACTTGAGCCTTTCATACAGAGGCAAAACTTTTCATCTGATCTGAGAGATAATTTTTCTAAACAATATCAACATAGTCAATAGATGCCATAATTAATTCACACATTAAGAATGAAAATAGTGTTCAAATGAAAGAAATGACTGCTGTGCAGCTTTATATGAAACCAAAATGTACCCCACGTCATTATTATGTTTTCTATAAATGCAAAGTGATGTAATTTTTAATAAACTGTGAGCATGATGTGATCATTTTTTAGACTCTTTTTAGCTTGAATCCAATAGATCAAATGAAGCAAGTGGTCTGGTTCTGACAGCAAGTTTGTCCTTTAATATTTAGTGTTGAAGGGCAACCTATCCTCTCTGCTTCCATGTCTTTATAAGAAGTCAAGTTCAAATTGCATCTTTCACTGATTTATAGGTAGGAAACCTGGATAGCTGAAAGACTCTAATGGGAACACCTTTCTTTATATCAACTAAGAGGTTATCAACTAAGGCAGGGTGGTCCCCTAGTGATAAATGTGTTTGTTTAGGAAAAAAGAAGCAATATCCTAAGGCTTAGTGTTACCCCATTCCCTGTGAAACATTTCTGTAATAAACATTGGGAGAAATGAGACAGCTACCCAGAGACCATGGTGAGAAAAAGAAAAATAAGCAACTCAAGGCCAAAGAGTTTATTGATTCACTAACCACTTATCTGCTGCTTGACAATAACCAAGCACAATCATGGATGTTCTATAAAAGGGGAAAAGGACAGGAAAATAGGAGAGAAATAAAATCACAAATAATATATGAGCCATTGTATTGTTAAGTGAATATTGTTTACATTATCATTCTCTCTTCTTGGAATGTCTAATAACATTTCACAATTTTGCATGTGTTTATTTCTTTTAATTTTCAAAAACATTTTCATATGCATTATTCCACTGGATCCTCTTGACAATACTACAAAGTACATTGAACTGGTATCATTGATCTTAATTATCAGGTGAAGAAAGTGAAGAATAGAAGGCGGTTTCATTTTTTTATTTTTTGAAGTAACTTTATTTAGAGCAATAGTCTTGAAAGTATGGTCCCTGAAAAAAAGAACCTCAGCATAACTTGGAATTTATCATAAATGCAAATTCCCCAGCCTAACTTAGACCTACAGAATCAAAAACTGGGAATTGAGACCAGTATTTAAGGATATTCTGAAACATACTCAAGTCTGAAAACCACTGGTCTGGAGATATGCTCCCTGTTTACAAATAGAAATACAAAGTATTCATATGTTATAAGTTTCAGGTGAATTTTAAGAAACAAAGCTGTCATGTTATTACTTTTTTACTTTATTTTTTTTGATACTACTGCAGATGTCCTTATACTCCCCTTTGCTCCTTTTCCCCTAGATCCCACCCTCTTCCCTCTGGCCATCACCACATTATTGGCTGTGTCTATGGATAATGCACATATATTCTCTGGTTAGTCCTTTCAACTTCTTTCATCCAGTCCTCCTTCCTCACTCCCCTCTGATAGCTGTCTTTACTTTTTATGCCCTATTTGTTAACATAGGTTATGTATCACCATAAGCTGAAAATTAGAAAATCAGTACATTTACACAATGGAATACTATGCAGCAGAAAGAAAGAAAAATTTCTTACCCTTTGCAACAGCATGGATGGAACTGGAGAGCATTATGCTACATGAAATAAGCCAGGTGGAGAGGGACAAATACCATATGATCTCACCTTTAACTGGAACCTAATCAACAAAACAAACAAGCAAGCAAAATAAAACCAGAGACATTGGAACTAAGAACAATCTGACAGTAACCAGAGAGGAGGTGGGAGGGGATAATGGGGGGGAAGGGTGAAAGGTTTTCAGGAACAACTGTAAAAGACACATGGACAAAACCAAGGTTGCGAGATGGAAGCAGGGGAGGGAGGTGGGGGTGGCTGGGGTATGGGGGAGTGATGGGAGGTAAATGCATAAAACTGTAATTGAACAACAATAAAATTATTTTTAAAAGAAAGAAAATCACTCAACCTAAAAATAATAAAATCTTTGTTACCAAATTACAAAACTGAGATACTATTCTTGTACTAAGTGATTTCAAACTGCATTAAATGGCAAATAAAATTGAACATAATTGGAACTATTAAATCTCTAGGAAGTTAAGGGCTATAGAAATATTCATTGGCTAAAAATATTCATCATCAAGTACAGACTTGGTAAGTCAAATAGGTACAGAACACACACACAGACACATACCCACACCCCTCAGGCAACTTAGCATTGTATTGGCAGAACCAACTCTAACTTTGGTTTAAAAATGTGATTAGAATAGAGATTTCAGGGCATTTTAGTAACCATTTCCAGTAGATGAGCTAATATCCCACAAGAATACACAGAAGCTTGATAAAAGACTGTGAAGATAAGAGCTGCTCTTTACTGTCATTTTCTCCTTGTGGGTCCTAACAATGATGTGCTCATAAACCATGGGATTTTCTGGAGTGGTTTTATTTTAAATATTCTATTCTAGAAATTTCTTAATCAATCTAAATGTGCCCTACATTTAATATTTTGATCTCTGTACTATATACTTATGGTGGCTTTGCACATTCAGAAATAGTCCAAGTCCCATTGTCAAATCATACATTCTAAGAAATTATAGAAAATATAATCAATAATAATGAATTGGTATACTTGGCTTTACATATTAGATATGCTGCCAAAAACTGTGTAAATTGATTTATACCTTGTAACATAATAAAATAAAACATTACATTTTAAATGCTTTTGAAAACTAATTTAATAAAGAAACTAAATCGTTTTGTAAAATGAATATTTTCCTGTAAGTTATCCTCACCAAATTTGAACTCATTGATTTATACACCAATGAGTTTAAAACTGGGTAGAAAAACTACATAATCATCTCACTTGAGACAGAAGAATAACTTGTCAAAATTCAACAGCCATTCATGATTTTAAAAAAAAACCTCTCATCAAACTGGGAATAAAGGGAAAATTCCTAAACTTGATAAAAAACTTCTACAAAAACCGTATGGCTAACATCATACATAATATGAAAAACTAAATGCCCCTAAGACTAGAAACAAAACCAGGATGCCCCCTTTTACCACATTATTAAGCATAGCACTGGAAGTTCTGGCCAGCACAACAGAGCAAGAAAAGTAAACAAAGGACATTCAAATTGGAAAGAAGTAAAACCATCCCTCTTTACAGATAACATAATTGTCTATATTGAAATCCCAAGGAATATACCAAAACCCAAAACAACAACAAAATAACCTCCTACAATGAAAGTGAGCTCAGCAGTGTCACAGAACAAAAGATCAACATATAAAAAATAATTATATTTCTATATGTTAGCAATGCATATATAGAAACCAAAATTTAAAACACAATATTTATAACCACTCAAAAAATGAAATACTGAAGTATAAATGTAACAAAAAGTGTACAAGACATGTGTGCCTGGAAATACTGATTAAAGAAATAAAAAAAGATGTAAATAAATAATGAGAGATACTGTGTTCATGGGCTGGAACCCTAAATGGTAATTATAAAGATGTCACCTCCCCAAATGATCTAGAGATTTAATGCAATGTTTATCAAATTCCCAGCAAGATAGTTTGCACAGATATAAAAGATCATTTTTAAGTACAAATATTGACTCTGGCTGGTGTAGCTCAGTGGAATGAGCTCAGGCCTGTGAACCAAAAGATTGCCGGTTTGATTCCCACTCTGGGTGCATGCCTGGGTTTTGGGCCAGGACCCCAGTAGGGGGCACGCAAGAGGCAACCACACACTGATGTTTCTCTCCCTCACTTTCTCCTTCTCTTTCCCCACTCTTTAAAAGTAAATAAATAAATAAAACCTTTTTTCAAAAGTACAAATATTGAATGCAAAACAGTTGAACTAACACCTGAAAGGAAGTATAAGACATATAAATGTTAGCTCTTACTATTATTAATAATAGTAGTAGTACTATACATACATGAAGGTTGCTAGGATACTTCATATACTGTAAATTAGAGATTGTATATTATTAAATCAGATGAAGAGAATAAGAGATATAATGAAGATAACTTCTCAAAATTAGTTTACAAAACAAAATTCCAAAACAAATGAAGAAAACTTTGGGCAGTAAAGAAAACCAACATAATCAACAATTAACAAGTGAATATCATATTATAAAACTGTTTGACACTTTAACATAAGTATGATAAAAAAGATAAATAAGATTATGTTTTTGATGTGGTCGCCTAATCCCAATAACAAACCATCTATCCTGCTGATTATAACTAAAAACTGGACACACGCACAAAAACTAACTGCATGTAGACTTCAAAGAATAAATAATTGCAGAAACATTATGAAGGGAAGTCAAAAATTGGAGAAATCATAGCAGGGGAGGAATTTCTTAATCTTTTTTCTCTTCTACATTCTACTCTATTTAAAAAAGTTCTCAATAACTTATCATTAGCCACACTTCAAACAATTTTTCCCCAAGATTTTTATTTTTAAGTTTTATTAAATTTATTAGGCTGGCATTGGTTAAATTGGTAAAATTATACAGGTTTGTAGAGTACAATTCTATAATACATCATCTATATATTGCATTGTGTGTTCAACACCCAAAGTCATCTGAATTTTTTTCTTTTTAAAGTATATTTTATTAATTATGCCATTACAGTTTTCCCAATTTTTTCTCTCCTTTAGGCCCCTCCACCCAGCACCCCTCAAGCATTCATCCCTTAGTTCATGTCCATGGGTTGTATATATAAGTTCTTTGGCTTCTCTGTTTCCTATACTATTCTTAACCTCTCCCCATCTGTTTTATTTTTTTTTATTTTGATATCCTGATTTTTATTTATTTTTTTAAATTTTAATTGTTATTCAAGTACAGTTTTCTGTCTTTTACTCCCATCCCAGTCCACCCCTCAGTGCTCCCCACCTCCCTCCCATTTCCACCCCCCTTAGTTTTTGTCCATGTGTCCTTTATACTTGTTCCTATAATCCCTTCCCTTTCTCCCCTGAAATTCCCTCCCTTCTCCCCTCTAGTTACTGTCATCCTGTTTTCTATTTCAATGACTTTGGTTATATTTTGCTTGTTCGTTTGTTTTGTTGCTTAGGTTCCTGTTAAAGGTGAGATCATATAGTATTTGTCTTTTACCATCTGGCTTATTTCACTTAGCATAATGCTTTCCAGTTCCATCCATGCTGTTGCATAGGGTAGGAGCTCCTTCTTTCTTTCTGCTGCATAGAATTCCATTGTGAACATGTACCATAGTTTTTTGATCCATTCATTTACTGATGGGCACCTAGGTTGCTTCCAACACTTGGATATTGTAAATTGTGCTGCTATGAACATCGGGGTGCATAGGTTCTTTTGGAATGGTGTTTCAGCATTCTTGGGATATAATCCTAGCAGTAGAATTGCTGGGTCAAAAGGCAGTTCCATTTTTAGTTTTCTTAGGAAATTCCATACTGTTTTCCATAGTGCTTGTACCAGTCTGCAATCCCACCAACAGTGAACTAGGGTCCCCTTTTCTGCACAACCTCTCCAACACTTGTTGTTTGTTGCTTTGTTTATGATGGCCATTCTTACCGGTGTAAAGTGGTATCTCATTGTGGTTTTAATTTGCATTTCTCTGATGGCTAGTGATATTGAGCATCTTTTCATGTGTCTCTGAATCCTCTGTATGTCCTCCTTGGAGAAATGCCTGTCCAAGTCCTTTGCCCATTTTTTAAT
>PVKM010002515.1:0-15041 GCA_004027735.1 Carollia perspicillata | reverse complement strand
ATCTTCTTGGAGTGGGGTTGTGGTAAATTCTTTGTATATTTTGGAGATTAAACCCTTGTCTGAGGTATCATTGGCAAATATGTTTTCCCATATAATTGAGTATCTTTTTATTTTAATGTTGTTTTCTTGAGCTGTGCAGAAGCTTTTTATTTTCATGAGATCCCATTTGTTTATTCTTTCCTTTATATCCCTTGCTCTGGGGGACATATCAGTAAAAATGTTGCTGCACGAGATATCTGAGATTTTCCTGCCTATGTTCTCCTCTAGGATTTTAATGGTGTCACGGCTTATATTTAAGTCTTTTATCCATCCCCATCTATTTTAATGCCTATGAATTATGCTTCTTATTCCCTGTACCTTCCCCTCAATTCTTCCCCTCCCCCTCTCCACTGAAAACCTTCCACGTGATCTTCATTTCTCTAGTTCTGTTCCTGTTCTAGTTGTTTGCTTAGTTTTCATTTTTGTTTTTTAGGTTCAGTTGTTGATAGTAGTGAGTTTGTTGTTATTTTACTATTCATGGTTTTGAACTTCTTCCTTTTGTTAGATAAGTCCCTTTAACATTCATAAAATAAGGGCTTAGTAATGATGAACTCCTTTAACTTCAATTTATTGGGGAAGCACTTTCTCTGTCCTTCCATTCTAAATGATAGCTTTGCTGGATAGAGTTATCTTGGGTGTAGGTACTTGCCTTTCATGACTTTGAATACTTCTTTTCAGCTCCTTTTTGCCTTCAAGATTTCTTTTGAGAAATCAGCTGATAGCCTTATGGAAACGTTTTTGTAGGTAACTGTCTCCTTTTCTCTTGCTGCTTTTAAAAATCTTTCTTTATCTTTAATCTTTGGTAACTTAATGATAATGTGCCTCAGTGCGTTCTTCCTTACATCCAATTTCTTTGGGATTCTCTGAGCTTCCTGGAAGTCTATTTCCTTCCCCAGATTGGGGAAGTTTTCCTTCATTATTTTTTCAAATAAGTTTTTAACTTACTCCTCTTGTTCTTCTCCTTCTGGCACCCCTATGATTTGTATATTGGAACACTTAAAGTTGTCACAGGAGTTCCTAAGTCTTGCCTCATTTTTTAAAATTCTTGTTTATTCATTCTGTTCCAGTTGGATGTGTATTTCTTCCTTCTGTTCTAAATTGTTGATTTGAGTCCTGGTTCCCTTTCCTTCACTGTTGGTTTCCTGAATATTTTGTTTTATTTCACTTTGGGTACCCTTCAGTTTTTCCTTCATTTTGCAACTGAGCTCAATCAGTTCCATGAGCATACTGATTACCAGTGTTTTGAACTCTGCATCAGACAGGTTGTCTATCTCCTCGTCACTTAGCTCTTATTCTGGGTTTTTTATCTGTCTTTAATTTGGGCCATATTTCTTTGTCTTAGCACACCTGTTATGTTTTAAGGGGACAGGACACTAGGTATTTTCAAAGGCAACCCTCTTTGTTGCGTTGTGGTCTTGTCTGTAGGGTAGGAGTCAGAAAGGGAATACTGCAGTTCACTTGCTCCACTTTCCAACGACTCTCCTGTGATACTGGGAGTTTCTCTTACTGTTGCAACCCCTTCAGTATTTTACAGCTAGTTTTGAGTCTTTAGTTTCCCATTTCAGCTTGCCCTGCCTGCCCTAATGAGTTCGCAGTCTTGCCGGGCATCCTCTCCACTCATCTGTCTGTCTCCCATCTCCACCCCTCCTACCAGTCTGGTTCTTTAACTCCTTTTTTGTGAGAGTTTCATGCAGTTTGATTTTCTGGCACTTCTGATTGTTTATTATTTTTAAATTGGTTGTTATCCTTCTTTTGTTTGTATGAGGAAATGAAGTGTTTCTACCTACTCCTCCATCTTAGCTGGTACTTCTGAATGTTTTTTATTGTTGTTCAAGTACAGTTGCCTCCACTTTCCCCCCACCAATACCTCCACCCCAACCCTCCCTGCCTCCCACCCTCAATCCTACCCCCTTTGGCTTTGTCCATGGCTCCTTTATACATGTTCTTTGATGACCCTTTTCCCTTTTCATTTTCCCCTATTATTTCCCTCCCCCCTTCCCTCTGGTTACTGTCAGTTTATTATTTATTTCAATGTCTCTGGTTATATTTTGCTTGTTCATTTGTTTTGCTGATTGTGTTCCACTTATAGGTGAGATCATGTGGTATCACCTTTCAACAATGTCTTTTCTCATACGGAATGAATTTGCCCCAAAATAGACCTAATATTTTGAGACACACAGTAACTAAATCTTACCGGCTGGAGAAACCAGACAAGACCATTTTGTGAACCACAGAACAAAGAGGGAATTCTGGAGAGAAGAAAAACAAAGAAAGGAATCCCTTAACTGTGTATGAGTCCACATAATCTCACAATCAATCCTGGGTTATGCGTGTGCAGAATAGATCCAAGCTAGCATAGCAAAGACCTAGAAAACAGAACTGATATTTAAACCCACCTACAGAAGATAAAACAAAGATTGTAATTAAAATCTGAGTTGATATCCTACTAAATTGAACAAAAATAAAATAAAAAATAACTAGAAGATTGTAACAAGGTCCTGAGTCTATACACCAGAACACTCAGAATGTCCATGATATAGTCCAAAATTACAGAATACAGAAAGAACCAAAGAAATTCTAATCAATTCTTAAGGGCAATAACTATAATCAGATATATATCCCTAGATAACTTAAATGTTGGAAGTATCAAAAACAGCAACAAAAAGATTTCAAAGCATATATTTAAACTATGTTCTTTGAGGTAAAGGCAAACACAGTTGAAGTGAATGGAAACAGCAAGTTCTCAACACAGAAATATAAGATGTAAAATATAACCATATAGACCTCCCAAAACTGACAAGTATAATATCTGAAATTTTAAACTTACTAGATGATTCAATATACAATTGAAATGACAGAGGAGTCAATGAACTTGAAACTAGATCAGTATCAAATATACAATTTAAGAAAGAGAGAGAAAAATAATGAAACTTGAATAGAGCTTCAGGAATTCATGGCATAATACTAAATGGTATAACATATGTGTTGTTGGGAGTCCCAGGATGAAAGCAGGAAATTACTAATATACAAAATAAATTTGAATAAATAATGAGAGAAAATTTCCCCAAACTTAGTAAAAGACGTATATTTATTGATTTAAGAAGCTCATCAGATCCCAAAAAGGAAAATTCTGATAGAAACATGCCTAGATACATCATGATCAAACTGCTGAAAACCAAAGATAAAAACAAGTTCTCAAAAGTAGCCAGAGAAATATAACCTATAGGAGAACAAAAATTTAAATGATTTCAGATTTTTCATCAAAAACCATGGAGGAAGAAGACAGTAGAACATCTTTATCATATTGAGAAAAAAGAACTGTCAGTTCCAAATTCCAAATCCAGAAAAAATACTTGTTGGGAGTGAAGGTAAAATAAAGACATTCTCAGATGAAAAACAATTAAGAGACTTAGAAAACTGCACAGGAAATACTAAAGGAAGTTCATCAAGATGAAGGGAAATTATACCAGAAGGAAACTTGGATCTTCAGAAATGAAGTAAGAGACATGGCAAATATCTGCTTAAATATAAAAGACAATTTTTTCCTCTTAACTTCTTTAAAATATAATAGTTGCCAGAAGAAACATTTTAGTAGGATTTATATTTAATATAATTCTCAGTATTATCTGCCTAGTCTTTTCATGCCTTCTCTCATTCTCCTTGATCCAGTGAGTCACTGGATCTTATAGCAAGTACCTTGCTTTTAATTACTGACTTAGACTTGCTCTTCAGACTCTACTTGGCTTTTTTCCTCTTACTGCCACTACCTCAATTAAAGTTTCTTATTCCCTCCTACAATGCATGCTTGACTCTGTCAATTTATGTTAATCGTGATTCTTTATTTAAAATTCTTTAATATTTCTTCTTAATAAATATAATTAAGTCCAAATATCATAGCAAAACAATCAAATTGTTTCACAATCTTACCCAAACTTCCTTCCCCTGCCACTCTTTTACTCAACTACAAGTAGCTCACCAAATTTTCCATTGTGTTTCAGTTCAGTTTGCATTCTAACATACAGGTATACTGTTTCCACAGCCTAAAATATCCTTCGTATCCTTATTTTTAAAAAGCTCAACTATGATATCATTTCCTAATAAACCTCTTGAAGAACATTCCCCCAGAGTTAATCAGCTGTGCTATTTTTTTTCTCTCTCTCAATGTTATTAAGAACAGCTACCATGTTTTGAGGGCTTACTTTATACCAGATACAGTGCTAACACATTTATGTGTGGTAGTTCATTTTACCCTGAAAACAATCCTGTAAGAGAGATGAGCATTATTATAGCCATTTTTCAATTGTCATAAAAGAGTCAGAGAGGATAATAGACTTATCAATAATGATATAGCTAGTGTATCCTTCTGCTATTTCACATAAAAAACAAGTAATTACAATGCTTTGAGATGTCTCATAAATATCAAATGGGAAGTTGGTTAGACTCACTGAACTTTACTTTCTTCTTAATAAAGATTAAGTTTAATTAAATTTAATATATGATTATATGTTTATACTTAACTATATAAATACTGTATAGTAAAATGTATCATACTGATGTATGCATTTAATATAAATGGTACTGTTCTATAAACTGCTTTTACTATTCAACAATATATTTGAAGACTTGTTCATGTTAGTATCTACAACTTGTATTCATTTATTTGAGCTTGTGAATAAATGGACAATCATTCTCTTAATATTGGACACTTTATTTCCAGTTTTTCACTGTTACAGACATTGTTGCAGTAAACATCCTTGTATATTCATTTTTGAGTCCATGAGCAAGTATGTCTCCAGGGTACATGCTATGTAGTGAAATTGCTGAGTCATGAGGTATGCACATTTTAAGATTTAATAGATACTGTGCTACCAAACTGCCCTCTGATGCAGCTGATCCAATATACACTATCAGCTGCTTCATAGCTCTGCTTTGAGGATCAAACATAATTCATATATAGCTCTCAATTAATAGATGTTATTATTTTTACCCATTCCCACTTTCTATTATCAACTTAGGATATTTACAAAGAATTAAAGGTAAAATTTTTAACTTACAATTTTGTAATTAAGCTTTTTTTCACTAATACTTCTACTTTGTACTCCTGTTTCTCTAAATCCAGTGTTAGCCTAGAACCTTCATTTTTGTATAATGTTTTTTGTTTTTATGTTAATTTACAGAATTTTTGTATATTCTTGATATTAATGATTTGTCTTTATATATATAGCAAATATTTTTGCCCATCCCAAATTCTGCCTTTCAGCTTTGTTAATAGTGTATTTTCTAATGCAGAAGGTTTTAATTTTTATATACTCCAATGTATAAATTTTTCCTTTCAGGTTTGTATATTTTGTATTTTATTAAAAAGGTTTTCCCAACCACAGGGTCATAATGACATTTTACAAGTAGTGAAGCTTCTGTGGATTTCCATCTGTTTTCCTTTTTTAATATAGATTTTATTTATTTATTTTTAGACATAGGGGAAGAGAGGGTGAATGAGAGGGAGGAAAACATCAATGTGTGGTTTGAGGGCCTCTTGCATGCCCCCAACCCAGGGACCTGGCCCACATCCCAGGCATGTTGCCTGATGACCTTTGGGTTTGCAGGCCAGCACTCAATCTACTGATCCGCACCAGTCAGGGCTGTTTTCCTTTTTTAAGGGTATTCTAATTCTGATCCAGATTCTTATTAAGTAAGCAGAGGCCTGATAATTGAAAATTGTGAAAGTTTCATCTATATTTTCTTTGAAAAATTAAATATCTTCTTAGACACGCAAACAAGCACAAATAATCATGGGGAAATGTGAATTAATCAGTGGGTTGTATCAATGTTGATATCCTGGTTATAATATTATACTGTAGTTTTGCAAGAGGTTATAATCAAGGGAAAGAGTACACAAGATGTTTCTCGATTATTTTCATAACTGCTAGTGAATCTACAATTACCTGAAAATAAATATTTTATTAAAGTCTTTAAAAGACAGAATATTCTAAATTATTATATTTCGAAGACAATCTCAGAAGAGAAGTTACTGAAATATCTTAGCAATGACAGCATCTCTTAGATAATCATATAGATTTTAAATGGCACTACTTGGAAGAATAAAACTGTAATATATTAAAATGAATCTCCTGGCCAAGAAGTTTATTTCTTTTCCTGACCAACCTCACAGATTATTTACATTTTTATATTGAGCATTTAACCAAACTCCTCACCTTAATCTATTTCATATCTGAAAGAAACCTCTAAAATAGGTATTATTATCTTTCCTTATGTGAGGAAACTAAGTCTCGGAGAGGTTAAATAACCAACTTTAGGGACACACAGCTGGTCAGAAGTGATTTGGTTCTTCATTTTTTATTTTGGTTACACCTCTGTTTGTCATCTTGCTTTCTATGTCTAAGGTGAAAGCAATTGTCCTGTTTCATTTCTCACTTATAAAATCTTATTTTCCTTTCTCTTTTTTCTCAGGCTATTCCAGTGGGAAGTTGTAAGATGAATACCTTTTTTTCCCTACTCATCAAGGCTGCATGTAGGCCCAAAAGCAATTATGAGAGATGCAATTTTGAAATTAAGTAAGCAGGCTGAAAGTTCCCTGTACATGATGAAGAGAATAAAATTGATTACTCTTTTAAACATTCCCTCTGGAGACACTGCAATTAATGGGTTTCTATCATCCATTTCTCTAATATTTCCTTCTTTCTTGGCAGAAGACTTTCATTAACTTCAAAGAATGCTCTGAGCATTAAAGAGATGAAGGAGTGTGTAATGGAGATAAATAGAACATAATGTACTTAGGTCACAAGACAATTCTTCCAGGTCATGAGATCTTCAGGCTTTTTTTATGTTAGTGTCGTTTCAAAAAGTTTTATTAAGCTAAATACTGTTTCACAATTTTTCAAGCTTACCCCTAAATCTTTCATTATGTTAAATATGTGCAAAGGATTTATTTTAAGTTTTGACATTTTAAACAAACTATTCCATCATTCTTAAAGGTACCCAGTGGAATTTGTTACTACACTGCCACTCACTATCATCCATTTTTTTAATTATATGAACAAGATCTTTAACTTTCAGAAACTTGATACCACTTCTTTTCTTATTAGCTTTATACTTTCAGTTACTTCTCCCTCAAAGTTTTTACCTATGTAATATATTTTCCTTGCAAATATTTTACTAATCAACCTATACTTTTCTTCTATGCCATAAGTATATGAATTTAAATTGAAATCTAAGTTTTTAGAAGTTCTTTTGATCCCAGAGCATCATAGGTTAAAATAGTCTAAGACTAAATTTTCATTACAATTATTATGAAAAAATGATCAGAAACAGCAAATACATTACAGGTTTTGATAAATAATTATTAAACATGAAAATAAAATCTTAATGAAAATACATTTCTTCAAAGGCAGATAATACTGTTTTCACTCAATCAGTTTATGTATCCATGAATGAATGGCACCTATTCTTAGAATGGAATAAGATATCACATAAATTCGCTTCCTCTGTTCTATTTATATATTAAGAAAACTTGCCACTTAAATAAGAGAATGGGAATACAAGGAGCTTTGTTATAAAACTGCCATTCAATTCTTAGAACTCTTTCTAAGTTATATTACAAAATTCACACAGTGATCTACCATAAAAACTTGTTGTTAATAATCTGGTAATTGGTTTAAGTCTTCCTTCACTTTTATGATAACAAAAAATTAGAAACCCCTGGATTATAAAAGATATGGTTGCCTAGTCTTAAAATTCATTCACTTTCTCAACACTATTATGAATTTTTTAAATTACCTTTGGTTGGCACTCTGGAATACATTAGATCCCAGAGGAATGGCCCATAGTAAGATTCAGTATAAGGGTCTTTCTTCTATGAAAAGGGAAAGAGCTATTGCAAAAGGGGAGGTAGGGAAGGGAACCAGCCTTAATTACAAGTTTTTGTTAAGCCAACCATTTTTAGGAAAGAGTTCAGTGAAGCTAAGGATCAAGAAATTAATCCCCTAAGACTTTGCAGGAATTTTCAGTACCTCCCGTCCACTACAGTACACATATGCAAATATGAAGAACAATGCTCAAAGTTACTATTGCCCAAAACTTTGGGGAAATTTTGTAATGCAGCATAATGGGCACTACCTTGGTTCAAATCCTGGTTTGTTCATTTTCTATTTGTTTAATTTTTAAGGATATTACTAATTTCTCTGTGCTTCCATTTCTTCATTTGTGTAAACTGGAGATAAAAATGGCACACATTTCACAAGGCTACCATAAATATTAACTGAATTAATATGTGTAAAGGGCTCAGAATAATGTTTACTACCATATCATCATTATTATCATCATTATCATCACCATCCTAGAAGTGACTGGGAATCAGGGAAGAACAAGAACAAACTATGATTGAAAGAGGAAAAAGGAAAAATGACAGGTGAGAGTTTGTTTATCTTATACATATGCATACTGATGTACATATGTATCACAATCTAGAAATAATTAGATTAGTGTCATTATTCAAATGGAAGCTCACTTAAAGTAGCCCATACTTATTGTCCCTGTAGCTCAACCCCACATTGTTCTCCTTTTTATTTTCTAGCACATTGTTGTAGTCATAATAAACTCCCAATAAATATTCAATAAAATGACAACAGAGTGAGGAGAGAATGCAATTCTAGTAAGTTAGTCACAAGTTATAAACAAATTGTTAAAAGCAGTTCAAGTCCATGTATTAAGAGTCATGGTCCTGGGAGACTAATGTCTTCTCCTAAAACTGATTTTCAGGGTCCCATGCCACTCTATCCCATTTATACTTGCTAATTTCATTCTTCTGACTCAAAGCTGGATGCATAATTTGAATGCAAAATAAAAATGCAGGACCCCCTGCTCAAAATACAGGAAAAATGCCTGTACAAAAGATAAAGCTTTTCCTTCCTTCAGTTTCCCTCTCAACTCACCATGATGCTTTTTAATCAGCCATTTAATGTCATTATAAGCAAAAAAATTAAACTATTAACATGAATTTTATATTGTATAATACTTATATTGTGCAATGCTAGTTTTAAACACAAAAATAAGATCATTGAACTCATATGCAGAAACATTGAAATCACACAATTTGTGTTTCATAGCCCATACATGCATATATATTCCATTCTTACCAGAACAGTGATAGGAAAATAACTATTGGTTGCCCCATCTTTACCCTTACTTGTATGTCATCATTTTCAGCATAAAGGAAATAACAAGAATAGGATAGGAATGGTAAACTTCATCAGTTATTTATATAGGATGGGGCAAAGATAGGTTTAAAGTTGTTTGTATGGAAATAATATAATAATTAATAAATAATAATACAAGAATAAACTCTGTGCTTGATGTACTCACCATTGTAAACCTACTTTTGCCCCATCCTGTTTTCTAATAATGCTATTACCTTCTTTTTTTATTAAATGTATTGGGGTAACACTGGTTAATATTGTATAATTTTCAGGAATATAACATTATGATAACATCTGTTTTTTCTACTGCATTCTTACACCTAAAGTGTATGGGTTTTTTTGTTGTTAGCATACATTTGACTCTCTTCATTCACTTCCCCCTCCCTTTCCCCCTTATTTTTGCATTCAAAGAAAATTCTCATACAAATAGAAAATCTACTTTTGGGGGTTTATCAGCCATATCTGTAGCCTACTTACCTTTTACTCACTTTGAGTCTCTCTGAATTCCCACACAGAAAGGGTCCACCAGAATTCTGTCCTCATGGAACAGAATCTCAAACACTATTCATGAATGGGGACATAAGTAATGACAAACCCACATATTGTGGGTGCATCTCTGCTTCCATAGGAAAGTTCTATTGTCCAATCAGACTTCACTAACAAGATTAAAAATTCAAACATAAAATTATTAAGAATCTCAGACAGCAACTGCAGAACACTAAACCAAGTGCAAGTCTCTTCTGAGCATTGAGCCTTATGTGATTACAATAGTCATACACCCATAAAGCTGGTCCTGCTCTGAACTTCCCAGGTTGCCACATTTTTTTCTGCACATATAGATGCTAATGCTTACTGCCTGCACAGTTGACTGAAAAGAACTTTCTCATTAGATTTTTCATTTGCAGTACCAATGTGAATCCATCTCTAAACTGCAAAGTTTGGCACTGGTAGAGATGCTCTGATAAAACCCTATCCTAGAGCTTTAAATCACACCAAGACTTACCTTAGTTATGAATGTGCAGTGAACATGGACATATGCCTCCAAGATCTCCTTTCAAGGAAAGGTTTGTTGCCCTAGCTCTACACTTCTTCATGGTCTGGCTGAGAGAGGATTGCCTGAGCAGGGTCTACTGCAGAGAGCCTCCTTTCCCCAGTTTATAACACTTTCAGGCTGGTCCACAGTCAATGGCTGTTCAAAATTAAAGTATAAAAATCCAGACAGTTTGTTCTAATGGGTCAGACAAAATATTGCATGAGAGAAATGGCACAAATCATACTAAAGAGTTATTTGATTATAATTTAACTGGATATCCTATATTTTTATTTGTTAAATTTGGCAGTTCTAAATGGGGAACAACTCTGACAGACCCTATGGTCTCCTGAGCCCCATCTGGTTCCCCTAGGCTTTGTCAGGCCAGCTTTGCTGTACAACTTCTCCTTCTGCCTAATCCTGCTTCCTTCCCTTTTCTAACAAGTACCTCTCTTGACAAATTCTAAATCAACATCTGCTTTCAGAGAATCCAATGTGCATCAACATTGATATTTAAACCCAGGTAAAGGCATCTTGGGATCTCTTAAGAAGGTAGCACTGTTAGATTTGAGCACAAATGTAGGATCATTCAGTCACCATTTACTAGTGCCTAGCAGTCCCTGGGGAAGACATTGAAGCTGGAATGACCCAGAAGAAAGGATCCAGAACAAAGATGTAAGTTTTCACAATTAGACTTTATGACATTCACATCACTATGAATACATATTCATGTAACTGGGCAGCATGAGGTCCAGCCACTTGTCACCATGTATACCCATACTACAAAGTTTTGTGAGAAAGGAAATGGGTTTTTGGTAACAGGAAACCCAATTTGAGAGGGCTGGAAACATTCTGAGACAACCTCATTTGCAAAGCACTGTAAACCAGCTACCCCCAGGAAGATTAAAGCCCAAAATCAAACCCAGAATCTCCCAGTTATTGCGTATCTGTCCATTTGGAGCTTAAGCCAGCAACACAAATAGGTCTCCATTCTCTCTGAAGTGTGCACTGATGCGTTTCAGAGCTGCCATAATCTCATAGCAGCTCTCTGTCTCAGGGTCTGCAGTGTGCTGCAAGATCACTCCAGTCCGTTGTAGAAGGGAATCTCCATTCATGAGGAACCTTCTTGTGTAGCTCTCCAAGCATGAGAATGGAAGTGGTTCAGGATCCATGAGCCATGCTGTACTGGGCTGTAACATCTCAGAGGCTGGAGCCCAGCAAGGCACAGCATCCCAGTGTGGAAAACTCTTCCTCCAGGGAAATGGCCTCCAACCATATGAGGCCTACAGCCTGAGTGGTCCCAGCATCTGCTCCTCTTACTGAAAGATCAGACATGACAGCAGAAGCTGCCATTTTGGGGCTCCTGCTGGAGAAATTCACAGGTGGCAAGCAGTCCTGTCCCCCGGCCACTAGAGCAGTCACCTACAGGCCTGTGCTGGCATGGACTATGGGTTGGTAGCAGCTGCCATAGCCTCCTCTGTGGGGGAGGGGCATGGTGCCTGTCAGGATCGCAATGTAGGTGTGAGCAGCCAGCCAGAGGCAGTTACTCCAGCCCCCAGTCTTGGAGGGAAGCACGTGGTCTCCAATGCCATGCTGGAGGTGCTGGAGGCATGGGCTACAGGCAGAGCAGCTGAAGATTCCTGTGGGGGGGAGGGGTGTGGGGCCCATTGCCCAACCACACTCCCCAACCCTGCCAGCCCAAGCCTCCACCCCTTACCCTCTTATAGGAGCCTGCTGCACTCTAGGCTGGCCTTGAAGCTCTCAAGGAGGGGCCCCAGGAATGTTCCCAGGCT
The DNA here is from genome assembly GCA_004027735.1 of Carollia perspicillata. NCBI lineage: Eukaryota > Metazoa > Chordata > Mammalia > Chiroptera > Phyllostomidae > Carollia > Carollia perspicillata. The sequence continues at coordinate 2,967 of PVKM010002515.1, read as the reverse complement.
ACCCAGTCCCAAAGCCCAAGACCCAGAAACATCATCCCCTAGGAGTTGGAAAGAGGGAAGAATCCAAGAGAGCACTGGTTCTGCATACTCTCCTTTTAAAGTCTCCCTCAGAATCTCCTGCATGCTCACCCTGGTTGCCAGACAGAGGTACTGCTGACTTAGCAGCCACAGTACAGCTGCTGCTTGCGCACCATCCTTGGTGCCTACCAACTCCTCCCACATTTCTGGCCAGGGGTTCCCCACATTACATTCACACATACATCCATTTGTAATAAAAGTTAGTATGTGATGTTTAAGTAAGCCTAATATATTCAAACAATTGATAGGTGTACTTTTTCTAATTTCTTATTTTTGTAAAATCAAGCAGTAAGTGTACATAAATGAAGATGTAGTATCTTTAAAAAAACAAGTATAAACAATTAAATTTCTATTTGTTTTTGGTTATAAAACAATGAGTGATAGTGGCTAAGAATTTGACTTCTGTGATTACTTTAACATCTAAGGCAAAGAAGGCAGAAAGTACAAACAAGCAACCAAACTGGGAAAACAAAGAAACCGAACTCAAATGAAAGAACAAATGAACTTTCCACAAGAACTAGAGGAAATAGAGGTAAGCAATTTATCACATAGAGAGTTTAGAGTAATGATTATAAGCATACTGGACAGCATGAAAAAGACATAGAAACCCTAAAAAATCAGTTAGAAATAAAGAATGCAATACCTGAAATAAATAATACACTGGAAGGAATAAACAGTAGGTTAGATGAAGCAGAAGAACAAATCAGTGTTTTGGAAGACAAAGTAGAAAAGAACAATCAGGCTGAGCAGCAAAAACAAAAAGAAAATTTTTAAAATGAGGAGAGCTTAAGAAACATCTTGGACAACATAAAGCATAAAAACATCTGCATCATGGGAATAGAAAAAAAAAGGAGAAGAGAATGAGCAAGGAATCGACAACTTATTTGATGAAATAATGACCAAAAACTTCCATAATCTGATAATGGAAAAGCACAAGTTCAGGAACCTCAGAGACTCCCAAACAAGATGGACCCAAAGAAGCCTACGCTGAGACATATAATAATTAAAATGACAAGGATTATAGATTACAATAGAATCCTAAAAGTTTCAAGATAAAAGCAAGTAGTTACCTGCAAGAGAACACCAGTTAGACTGGCATGTGGCTACTCATCAGAAACATTGCAAGCCAGAGGGAAGTGGTATGAAATATTCAAGCTGATGAAAATCAAAGGTCTACAACCAAAGCTACTTTACCCAGCAAAACTATCATTTAAAATTAAAGGCGAAATAAGAAGTTTCTGAGACAAGAAAAAGATAAAGAAGTTTGTTAACACCAAACCAGTACTGCAACAAATGTTGCAGGGTTTGCTAGAAGGAGGAGGAAGAGGAGGAGGAGGAGAGGAGAAAGAAAAAAAAGGAAAAATGACATTACATAGGTATCTATCAATAATCACCTTAAATGTAAATGGCTTAAGTGCTCTGACCAATCACAGGGAATAGCTGAATAGATAAGAAAATAAGACCCATATATACGCTGCCTGCAAGAGACCCAACTTACATCAAAATATACTCACAGTCTAAAAGTAAAGGGTTGAGAAAAGATATTTCATGCAAATGGGAAAGAAAAAAAAGGCTGGGATAGCAGTATGTATTCTGACAAAATATACTTTAAAACCAAGGCTATACTAAGAGATGGAGAAGGATACTACATAATGATCAAAGGAAAATCCAACAAGAGAAGATAACCCTAATAAACATTTACACACCCAACATAGGAGCAACTAAATATGTAAAGCAAATCTTGATGAACAAAAAAAGAGAGACCAGCAAAAATACAATCATAGTTGGGGATTTCAACACCCCATTGACTTCAGTGGATAGATCTTCCAGGCAGAAAATGAACATGAGACAGTGGCTTTAAATGACACACAAGATCAAATGGATTTAATTGATAACTTCAGGGCATTTCACCCCAAAGCAACACAATATACATACTTTTCAAGTACACATGGAATGTTTTCTGGGATATACTATGTGCTAGGACACAAAACAAGTGTAAATAAATTTAAGAAGACTGAAATGTCAAGCATCTTCTCTGACCACAATGCTATGAAACTGAAATGAACCACAAGAAAAGCACTGAAAAAACATGCAAAGACATGAAAGCTAAGTAACATGTTATTAAACAATGAATGAGACAACAAAGAGATCAAGGAAGAAATCAAAAAATACCTCGAAAGAAATGAAAATGAGGACATAACAATCCAAAATCTGTGGGACACTGGGAAAGCATGCTTAAGAGGAAAATTTATAGCACTACAGGCTTATCTAAAAAAAACAGGAAAAATCTCAAATAAACTTCACACTTAAAGGAACTTGAAATGGAACATTAAACAAAGCCCAAAGTGAGTAGAAGGAAGGAAATAATAAAAAATCAGAGCAAAAATAAATGAAATGGAGTCTAAAAATAATACAAGAGATCAATGAACCCAAGAGGTGGTTCTTTGAAAAGATAAACAAGATTGACAAACCTTAACCAGACTCATCAAGAAAAAAAGAGAAAATACCTAAATAAATAAAATCAGAAGTGAAAGAGGAGAAATAACAACTGTCACCAAAGAAATACAAAGACTTTCAAGAAACTATTATGAACAATTATATGCCAAAAAAACTGCAGGACCTGGACAACATGGATAAATTCCTACAAATATACAGTCTTCCAAAAATAAATCAGGGAGAATCAGAGAATATGAATACATAGATTGCACCTAGTGAAATTGAAGCAGTAATAAAAAAATAAAAATAAAAAAGCCTCCTAACAAACAAAAGCTCTGGACCAGCTGGCTTCACAGATGAATGTTCACAAACATTCCAAGAAGAACTAATACCTCTCCTAATATTATTTCATAATATCCAAGAGAAAGGAAGGCTCCCAAACTCATTTACAGG